>PISX010001816.1:0-181017 GCA_004024625.1 Mellivora capensis | reverse complement strand
TTTTTTTTTTTTTTTTAAGATTTTATTTATTTATTTGAGAGAGAGGCAGTGAGAGAGCATGAGCGAGGAGAAGGTCAGAGGGAGAAGCAGACTCCCCGTGGAGCTGGGAGCCTGATGCGGGACTCGATCCCAGGTCTCCGGGATCATGACCTGAGCCGAAGGCAGTCGTCCAACCAACTGAGCCACCCAGGCGTCCCCTGAGGTTTTCTTAATGCTACCAAATTCCTTCCTACTGGTGTAGGATTTGATTGTTTTACCCCAGTTCCACAATTCAAGGTGCTAACAACCACTGAGTGGCCTTTATTCCTCCACGGAGTAAGTGAGGGCTTATGAGAAACTAACCAGCTCAATGGACAACTTTCCACATTCAATCCGGTTTCAGTGGTAAAAACTGGTAGAAACCATCATAGCATTTCTGGGCAATTACCTCAAGCTCAGCTGACTTTAGTATTCATCAACAATAATAAATTTACAAAACCCAGAGTGAGTGTCCAGGCAAATAAATTACCTCATTTATATGTTATTGTCCTGGCTAATAAAGTTTGCATTGATAAGAACCAACAGTGGAACCCAGCTTGGAAAACCAAATGATTTCACTCATGACCATTAAATATCCAAGACCATTTCTGAAATATTTTTATCATTCTATAACCATCAATTAAGTTTTTCTTCATAACAGCATTAGGTTCCAAGTTAAAAGATCAACACTTTAAATGTTTGACATGTTTTTATTAACGGTTTCCTTTGCTCTTATAAGGGCCCAGAGACTCACTCTTGCAGGCACTGAAGATATGGTAAAAGAGCTTTACTACTTCCTTTTGGAGGATTCCAAACAGATTTATCTTTTTCTTTCTGAATGCATTTTTAATGTATTCAGGTATAAATGTGCATACAGAAAAGCTCAGAAACCATAAAGTGAACACTTGGGTGAATTGCCCACATTGAGCACACTCATCTAACCAACACCCAGATCAGGAAATACCAGAACCTTAGAATCATCCCCATCTTGGTCCTCCTCCAAGTAACTACCTCTCTCCAAAGGTAATGACTATCCTGGCTTTTAATGCAATAGATTTGTTTTGCCTGTTGAACTTGATGTAAATAGAATCATAAAGTCCTATGTATCAGCCTGTTGGGTACTTACTGTACAGTGGAATTGCTAGATCATAAAATATGAATACATTCAGTTTGGGTTGGTGCCACTGGTTTTGCGAGTTGGTTGCATGAATTTACATGTTCCCCAGTAGAGTGTGAGCATTCCGATGGCTACAGTTTATTGGAATTTACAGTTGTTCTTGCAGAGTATGAGCATTCCAGTTGCTTCAGATCCTTACCAATACTTGATGTTTCTCTTTTTCAAGAATTTTAACCATTCTGGTGGGTATGTAGTAGTATTTCATAGTTTCATAGTGGTCTTAATCTGAATTTCTTCAATGACTGATGAGATTGAGCCTCTCTCCTTATGTTTTATGATGGTTTGATTAGTCTTTCCTACCAGCCATTAAATGAGGGAAATCCTCAAAATCTTGGTCCTAAATATTGTCTTCTCATCTCATTCTTATACTATTTCAATAACTAATGTTTATCTGCAGCTTGAGTTACCTGTCATTTTCTTTCATTCTTTATTCTTTTAATGTACACTTACTCAGGGCACCTGGGTGGCTCAGTCAGTTAAGCATCTGCTTTTGGTTGAGGTCATGATCTCAGGGTCCTGGGATCAAGCCCCGTGTCTGGCTCCCTGCTCCATGAAGGATCTGTTTCTCTCTCCACCTCTCACCCTTCCCCCCAACTTGTGCTCTCTCACTCTCAAATAAATAAAATCCTTTAAAAAAATGTATACACCTCACCTAAGAAGATGGCAACATATGGAAAGATTCTCAACATCATATATTATCAGGGAATTGCAAATTAAAATAATTAGATACTACTAACAATAGCAGTCAAAATTCAAAACACTGTCAATGCCAAAGGATGTGAAACAAGATGGACTCTCATTCATTGCTGGTGAAAATACAAAATGGGACAGCCACTTTGGAAAACAGTTTGGTGATATCATAAAAACAAAGCATTCCTTACCATATGATCCAGCAGTTGCATTCCTTAATGTTTACCTTAAATATTACCTTATTATTACCTTAATATTTTCAGAGGAGCTGAAAACACACCCACACAAAATCTGGGTATTTAGAGCAGTTTTGTTCATACTTGCCAAAATTTGGAAGCAACCAAGATGTCCTGCAATAGGTGAATATGTAAGTAATCTCTGGCACATCCAGACCATGGAATATTATTCAGCACTAAAAAGAAATGCACTCTCAAGCCATAAAGAGACATGGAGGAATCTTAAACACATGTTGCTAAGTGAAGAAAGCCAATGAAAAGGCTGCCCATTGTAAAATTCCAACTGTATAACATCCTGCTGAAGACAAAACTATGATGACATGGAAAACATCAGTGGTTGCCAGGGGTTGGGGAGAGGGAAGAATGAATGGGTGAGATAGAGCACAAAGGATTTTTAGGGCAGTGAAACTATTCTGTAGGATACTGTAATCGTGGATACACGTCATTATACATTTGTCTAAGCCCAAAGGGTGTGCAATGCCTAGAGTGAATCCTAATACAAACTATATACTTTGGGTGATAATGATGTTCATTCAGTGATTATAACAAAGGTACCACTCAGGAGTAGGATATCGATAGTGGGAAGCATGTGTGTGGTGAGGGGGCAAGGTATGTATAGGAGCTCTTCGCACTTTCTGCTCAATTTTTCCATGAATGTAAAACTGCCCCCCAAGAAATAAAGCCAATCTAATGAAAAAGAAAAGAGAAGGAAAAAAAAAGGGAAGGAAAGGAAAGGTAAAGGAAGGAAAGGAGAGGAGAGGAAAGAAGAGAAAAGGACAAGACAAGACCTCTTTCTGTTCTTATATTCTAGTGACAGAAACAGTCGTTAATCAGAAAAGAATGCAAATAAATGTAAAACCACAATTGGTAATTTCTCCAAGTGCCACAAAGGTGAGATGGTGCTGTTGGGGGAGGGGGTTATTATAGGCATGGGGGTCAGGAAAGGTAACCCTAAGAAAGTGACAGTTGATCTGGAATCAAGGAAAAGTAGGGGGTCACTATGCAAAGGGAAAGGGGAGAAGGATTTGGGACAGATGGAATAACATATGCAAAGGTATGTCACATCAAGCATGACATCTCTGAGGAAGTGAAGGCCGGAAAGGCACAGATGATTTCAAAATCATCTTCATGGCCGAGTAAAATTCCACATGCCACATCTTCTTTGCCCATTCATCAGTGGATATTTGGGCTGTCTCCAAGTTTGCCTATTTTTAGTAATGCTGCTATAAATTTGGAGTATATGTACCCTTTCGCATCCCTTGGGTAAATACCTGTGCAATTGCTGGGTTGTAGCAAAGCATTCTATTTTTAACTTTTTGAGAAACCTCCGTACTGTTCTCCAGAGTGGCGGCACCAGTTTGAATTCCCACCAACAATGTAAGAAGGTTCCCCTTTCTCCTCATCCTTGCCAACACCTGTTGTTTTTTGTGTTGTAAATTTAACCATTCTGACAGGTGTGAGGCGGTAGCTCATCTTGGTTTTGGTTCGCATTTCCCTGATGATGAGTGATGTTGAGCATCTTATCATGTGTCTGTTGGCCATCTGGATGTCTTCTTTGGAGAAGTGTCTCTTCATGTCTTCTGCCCATTTCTTAACTAGGTTATTTGTTCTTTGGGTGTTGAGTTTGATAAGTTCTTTATATTTTGGATACTAACCCTTTATCAGATATGTCATTTGTAAATATCTTTTACTCTGTGGGCTTTTAGTTTTGTTGATTGTTTTCTTCACTGTGCCAATGATTTTGAACTTGATGAAGTCCCAAATGAAGGCTCATTTTTGCCTTTGTTTCCCTTGCTTTTGGTGATATATCTAGCAAGAAGTTGCTGCAGCTGAGGTCGAAGAAGTTGCTGCCTGTGTTCTCCTCTAGGATTCTGATGGTTTCGCATCTGACATTTAGGTCTTTCACCCATTTTGAGTCTATTTTTGTGTGTGGTGTAAAAAAGTGGTCCAGTTTCATTCTTCTGCATGTGGCTGTCCAGTTTTCCCAACACCATTTGTTGAAGAGACTGTCTCTTTTCCATTGGACATTCTTTCCTGCTTTGTCTAGAATTAAGTGACCATATAGTTGTGGGTCCATTTCTGGGTTCTCTGTTCTGTTCCATTGATCTGTGTGTCTGTTGCTGTGCCAGTACCATGTTGTCTTGATGACTACAGCTTTGTAATAGAGCTTCAAATCCAGAATCATGATGCCTCCAGTGTTGTTTCTCGTCTTCACGATTGCTTTGGCTATATGGGGTCTTTTGTGGTTCCATACAAATTTAGCTCTGTGAAAAATGCTGGTGGTATTTTCATAGGGATTGCACTGAATGTGTGGATTGCTATACAGCCATCAAAAAGAATGAAATCTTGCCTATTGCAATGAAGTGGTTGGAGCTAGAGAGTATTATGTGAAGTGACCCAAGTCAGTTAGAGAAAGACAAATACCACACTATCTCACTCATATGTGAAATTTAAGAAAGAAAATAAATGAACAACATATGGGAAGAGGGGAAGGGAAAAAAGGAGAGAGGGGAACAAACCACAAGAGATTCTTAATGATAGAGAACAAATGGAGGGTTGATGGAGGGAGGTGAGTGAGGAATGGACTAGATAGGTGATGGGTATTAAGGAGGGCACTTGTTGTGATAAGCCCTGGATATTATACATAAGTGATGAATCACTGAATTCTACTCCAGAAACCAATATTGCACTGTATGTTAACTAACTAAACTTTAAATTTAAAAAAAGAAAAAAAATCATCTTCAGTGTTGACCTTTCTTCTGAGCTCCAGATTCCTTTATCTAACCAGCTACCTGACATTTTACCTTGCATGTCTCTTGGATATCTAAACCCTACACAATCCTCTCTCCAACTCTGGTCTCCTTTATTCTTGTCCCTGCACAATGTTTGGAAGCTTCTCCTAATCCCCTCTACAAAGATCTGTCTCTTTTACCTTCCAGACATATTTCAAGGTTGTCCACTCCTCTGCATCTCTATTGCCTCTCCTGGGATGTGGGCCACCATGGTCTCCTGTTAGGATTCTTGCACTACCATCCTGAGCGGTCTACTCACAGACACCTCTTGCCCTCCTCAGGATACTTTCCACACCATAATTGGAATGACTTTTCAAAACTGAAACTTGATTACATCCTATCCCTTGTTTAAAACCGAACAATGGTTTCCAATTGCTCTTAGGATAAAGACTGACATTTGTAACCTAATGTTACTAATACACTGTGTAAGATCTGGCCTTAAATCTCTGCCCCACACTGCACCACCCTCATCCATCCCACACTTCAGTCCCAGAGGTCCTCTCCTACCCCAAAGTGCATACCATGCGCCTGTTGTCTTTGCACATCCCTTTTCTTCTTCTGGGATGGTTCCCTCTCTTTGTGGTCTGTAAACATCTACACGTCTTTCAGATCTCAGCTTAAACATACCTGTCTGAAAGAAGCTTTCCCCAACTCCACCCTAGATCAAGTCCCAGGATATGCTCTCATCACTCTGACTTCCTTTCCTCCAGAGAACTTATATCTGCACATTCTGACAAGTGTATCTCTCCTTCAGGAGACAGTAATATCCAAGAACCTAGAAAATGTTTGTTTTTACAACTTCAGGTCTTAGCATAGTCCTAAATAATAGAAATGCAATTGGAAATTTTTGACCCAATAAGGACCACCCTCCCTGGTATCCTGTTGTCTTCTTGGTTTTGGAAGTCCCCTCTCATTAGACAGCTCACCTTATGAAAGAGTAGAGGTGACTTCCTTTGCACTGTAGTACATAGGAAGGTTACCCTAGGGCCCCACTTCCCCTGAAATAATGTCTATCAGCTCACTATGGTATTTTATTTTATTAATATTTTATCTATATATTTATCTGAGAAAGAGCATGGAAGTGGGAGGAGGAGCAGAAGGAGAGAGACAAGCAGACTCCATGCTGAGTGCAGAGTGCAACTTAGGGCTCCATCTCATGAGCCTGAGATCATGACGTGAGCCTAAATTAAGATTCAGATGCTTAACCGACTGAGCCACCCCATAGATCCATTCCCATTAGGTAAAGCCAACAGAGCGGTCCAATCACCCCTAGCCACGTGCTATTGTTGAGCATGTGAAATATGGCTGATCTATATGGAGATGGGCTGTAAGCATGAAACGCAACTCACAAAATTTTGAGGACTTTGTATGAGAAAAGGGGTTCAAAATATCTCATTAACTTTGTTATCAATTGCATGTTAAATGATAGTATCTTGGATATAGTGGGTTAAATAAATATATTATTAAAATTAATTTAACCTGTTTCTTTGTACTTTTTCAAAAGTAGCTACTAGATAATTTAAAATTACATGTGTGGTTCACATTATATACCTATTGGACAACACCTTTCTAGCATGTAACTTTCAAAATAGAAGAATTACTACATCATTCACGTCCCCCAAGGAATTAGCATAATTTTTTTAAAATTCCATTGGAGTGAAACAGATCTGGGAGCCGTTTTGTGTCATGTAATATGATCCAGCTTTGGAGCTCACTTAGGCCTGAAGAAAATGGTAATTAGAGGGAGATATCAATTGAACAGCTTCAAGGATAGCCAACGGAAAACACATGTAAGACTCGGGAAGGGAATGAACTTGAAGAGCAACGTCATCTGGACCTTCCTTTTTGCTTCTGTCAGCACATCGGATTTCTTCTTCTTTTGGTCTACAGGCTGCTGGGTGTCTCTGCCAGTTCCACCCACGTGGCAGGTCCTGACCAACACACCATCCCTGAACTCCACCTAATAAAGTGATATTCACACACAAACCTCAACTGCCCCTGCACTGCAGGCTAACTGTGTTGGAATGGGGCTTCAGCCTCTAGAATGGGGCACTTAGAGCAGAAAGCACCAAGAAATGGGGACAATAGGAGAGGAATCCCAAAATACAACACAAAGGGAAGGGAACAGTCTGTCTACTTAACAGCTCTGTCTCAGCTTGAATTGGATCATCACGGAAAGAACCAGGGGAGAACCAATTTTTCTGGACATAGTTGGGAAGGAATAAGGAGCCAGACGAAGACCTCCAGGAAATCAGGCAGACCAGTGAGAACCCAAAAGTACAATCAGCAGAGGTGGGAAGAGAATTGACATTGTGACATGTGGCCTTCGTGACCTCTGAAGAAGAGAAGCAGATAGAGAACAAATGAACAGAAATGAAATAGTTAAATGTGACTCCTAAGCCTTTCTTTTCCAGGAACTGACCTAAATTCTGTTTGTCTGCCTACATGGAGTTGTGGTTAGGAATGCATTTCTGAGGGATTGGTGTGGTTTCAATGTTTTCCAGTGTCTGGTGAAAACAGAGCTATGAAAGTTGAATGTTCAGGGACTTTTGTTTGGGTTTTGAAACAGGAACATTTTTGAAATACTGAATATGTTATTCTTTCATTTCATTATTTTACTTAAAGAGGTACTCTTTATGTAAAACCAAATTTTCAGCTACGAACATAAACACTTTAACTAGTTCCCCTTTTTGTTCTTTTTTTTTTTTTAATTTATTTGACAGACAGAGACCACAAGTAGGCAGAGAGGCAGGCAGAGAGAGGAAGGGAAACAGGCTCCCCGCTGAACAGAGAGCCTGATGGGGGGCTCGATCTCAGGACCCTGGGACCCTGGGATCATGACCTGAGCCAAAGGCAGAGGCTTTAACCCACTGAGCCACCCAGGCACCCTATTCCCCTTTTTGTTCTAAAGGCAGTTCCAGATATTATAATTTTAGAGGGAGGCAGGGTGTGGGGCAGATGGAAGGATAGAAAGAAGGGGAGAGAAAGGGAAAGAGAAAGAGAGAGAACATAACAAGTGAGAAGGACATTTAGGACAGTTATGCATGTTCTTCCTGAATGTTCTAGATAATCACTACATCCCTTTTCTTCCTTTGGCTGGGCAGATCTTTCTAAGTGTAACCTATTGGGAAAATTTAGAATTTATCTGAGGCAGCCATTTGCACTTGACTTTTAATATCTTTAAATAATGTGTATGACCAGATGCTTCCACTACTTACACATAAAGGAAGTTCACTATGTTTGCTTTCTTATTTTCTTATTGGAATGTAGATCTAACATAGTTTCATTTACTAGATTTAGAAAAAAATATAGAAACTAAAAAGGGGGCTCGAGATTCCGTTTCTGGCCAAAATGGAGTAACAGACACCTGATTTATATTCCTGCCTTGAAACAACCCTTTGTCACCACCCCCCACAAAAAGCTAGATCAAGAAAAGCTTCAAGACCCTGGATGCAGGCAATGAATGATACCAGTTAGGCAAGAAGCTGGTTAAAATCAGATTTCCAGGCCCCAACCCAAAAAATCTTGTCTCTGCAGTTCTGTAGCATGGCTTATATGTATTTTATTTTCATAATTTTGTTTACTTATTTTAATGTATATCATACACATACTAAAAAATATAAATGGTACCAAAATGTTAGTAACCACTGAAGCTGGGTAATGGATATATGGGGCTCACTGTACTGTTCTATTTTTCTATACTCTGAAATTTTTTATAATAATTTTTTTAAGGTTAAAAAAAAACTCAAACTGATGCAGAATAGAAATTTGGATCTACATAAATGAATGAAGAACACCAGGCACAGTTTATTATATGGTAAATTTCTGATGTTTTCTTACTATTTAAATATATTTTAAAGATCATCGGTTGCACAAAAATGGGAACAATGTGCTACAGAGAATATAACATATATAAAAGCAAAATGTGTGATACCAACAGCATAAAAGTTGAGAAGGGAGAAATAGAAGTACAATATTATAATACTATACATCCAGTGTTATATCACTTAAAGGTAGATATTGATAAGTTAAAAACATATCCTATAAACTCAAGCAATTACTTAAATAATACAAAAGTTACAGGTAATAAGTCAAGAAAAGTTATAAGATGGAATGATAAAAAAAATACTCAGTTAATTCAAAGGAAAGAAGAAGAGAAAGGGGAAGGAACACAGAAAAATGAGTCATATAGAAAACAAATAGCAAGATAATACATCTCACTAGAGCATTTCAATAATCACTAAATGTGAATGGTCTAAATACTCTAATTAAAAGGCACTCTAAAGGAAACAGTTAACAAAACCAAAAGACAACTGACAAAATGGGAGAAGATATTTGCAAATGACGTATCAGATAAAGGGCTAGTATCCAAAATCTATAAAGAGCTTAGCAAACTCAACACCCAAAGAACAAATAATCCAATCAAGAAATGGGCAGAGGACATGAAAAGACATTTCTGCAAAGAAGACATCCAGATGGCCAACATGAAAAAATGCTCCACATCACTCGGCATCGGAGAAATACAAATCAAAACCACAATGAGATACCACCTCATGCCAGTCAGAATGGCTAAAATTAACAAGTCAGGAAATGACAGATGATGGCAAGGATGCAGAGAAAGGGGAACCCTCCTACACTGTTGGTGGGAATGCAAGCTGGTGCAACCACTCTGGAAAACAGCATGGAGGTTCCTCAAAAAGTTGAAAATAGAACTACCCTATGACCCAGCAATTGCACTACTGGGTATTTACCCTAAAGATACAAACGTAGTGATCCGAAGGGGCACATGCACCCGAATGTCTATAGCAGCAATGTCCACAATAGCCAAACTATGGAAAGAACCTAGATGTCCATCAACAGATGAATGGATAAAGAAGATGTGGTATATATATATATTGCAATTTTTTCAAAATTAAAAGATTCTGTTCTTCAAAAGACACTATGGCGCAAATGAAAAGACAAGCCATAGAATGGGGGAAAATATTTGCAAATCATGTATCTGATAAATGACTTGTATGTAGCATACCTGAAGAACTCTGAAAACTCAATAATAAGAAAACAAACAATTTTAGAATGAGCAAAAGATCTGAATAAACATTCACCAAAGAAGATCTGAATACCAAATTTTCACATTGAAAGATATGTAACATCATTACACATTAGGGAAGTGAAAATTAAACCCCCAGTAAGATACCTCTACTCACCTATTAGACTGACCCAAATTAAGATTGATCATTTCAAGGGGCAGTGAACCCCTCTTACACTACTGGTGGGAAGGGAGAATGTTACAGCCCTTTGGGAGAAAAGTTTTGCAGTTTCTTAAAAACATAAACATTTACATATCATATGAAGCAGACATTTTATTCTTAAACACCAAAAGGAATGAAAACATATGTTCATAGCACTTTGGTGGTTTTTTTTTTTACGATTTTAAAATTTATTTTAGAGAAAGAGAATGTGCAAGGGGTAGAGCATTGCTGAGGGAGAGGGAGTGAGAAAGAATCTCAAGCAGACTCCCACTGAGTACAGAGCCCCACCTGGGGCCTGATCCCATGACTCTGAGATCATGACCTGAGCCAAAACCAAGAAGAAGATCTTCAACCGACTGAACCACCCAGGTGCCCCTTATAACACTTTATTGATAGTTGCCTCAAATTGGAAATCGTCCTAAGTCCATCGACAGGTGAATGGATAAACAAATTGTGGTTGTGATGTTGTGATTTATAATAAGAAATATATATTTGGTCTTTGTCCCTGTTCTTGGCACAGAGCTTCTAAAACCCTTCAAATTTCTTAAGTAATAAGAGCTATAAAGATAAGAATCTTCTGTTAGATGCTTCTGGTTGACCCTTTCCACCACATCTGAGTTTATGTTAGTGAGGCAAATTTTGGAAAGCCCCTAGATAACCAACCACAGGATGGGGCTGGTTGCTATGGGAACCAACTATGCCCTTAGAGGAGTGGAACTTTCAGGGGCCGGAGGTTTACTTAAGCACCGATGGCCAATGATTTAATCAAGCATGCTTATGTAATGAAACTTCCATAAAACCTCAAAGACCAGGGTTCCTCAAAGTTTCTGGGGTGAGGCATTGTGCCTGAAGAAGGTGTGGAAACTCTGTGCTTCTTCCTCCATACATTACCCTCCACATTTCTTCCATCTGGATGTTCATTTGTATCCTTTGAAATATTCTTTGTAATAAATCAGCAATAGTAAGGACAGAGTTTTGTGAGCCATTTTAGTGAGTGATTAAACCCCAGGAGGTCATCATAGGCACCTCTGATATAGAACTGATAGGTCAGAAGCACAAAGTGACAATCTGGACTTACAGTCGGCATCCAAAGTTGGGACAATCTTACAAGACCGAGCCCGTCACCTGTGGGATCTGATGCTGTCTCCAGAAGATAGAGTCAGAATTGAGTTACACTGTAGGACATCCAGCTGGTGAGAGAAACACCCACATGTTTGATGACCAGAAGTTGTCAGAAGCGAAGCAGCATTGAGAGTACAGAAGTATTCTGAGGGTAGAATTTCAAGGAGGCACAGTAGAGATTTTCCCACTGGGTGGTATATTTGCCAAATCCACTGCCCATGACCCCCATCCCTGCTGCAGAGACAAGCAACCGAGACTGATTATCCATCTGATAGAAACAAGAGGCACAGGCAATGCCCAGTCAGACCATAAATGAGTTGCAAATTTATTTTAGAATTTCATCTCTGTGGAAAAAGAAGATACTCAAACAGTATCAGGTGAGCACTCTGTAAGCAAACTGAGAAGTTGGTAGTCAAAAGCTATTTCAAGTCCCCCTGGGCCACACTCCCAGTTCTCATTTCAGGTGGACTTGTATCCTTTCTGGCAACTAAAATTCCCTTTTACAGCTGGAATTTTTTTGCCCCACATATTTTCAATAGACAGTGGTCTTACCTATTATTTTTGAAGGAGAAAAGTTGAGACCCAAAAATTCCACTGATCTTGATCAGGGCTTTCAAATGTTCTGAAAGGTCATTGTAGAGACCCCAAGGTAAAAACACTATCCCCCCAGATATTGAAACTCTTTTGCTGACCTAATATTGGAGCTGGGAGAGGAGCATAGGAAATAAAATTAATGGACCAGAGCTCAATTTATTTAATGCTTTGGTTAAAAATAAGTTTGTTGCATGTCCACAATAGCCAAACTATGGAAGGAACCTAGATGTCCATCAACAGATGAATGGATAAAGAAGATGTGGTATATATATATATATATATATATATATATATATATATATATACATACATACACACACATACACATACATACAATGGAATACTATGCAGCCATCAAAAGAAATGAAATCTTGCCATTTGCAATGACGTGGATGGAACTAGAGGGTATTATGCTGAGCGAAATAAGTCAATCAGAGAAAGACAACTATCATATGATCTCCCTGATATGAGGAAGTGGAGATGCAACGTGGGGGACTTGGGGGGTAGGAAAAGAATAAATGAAACAAGATGGGATCGGGAGGGAGACAAACCATCAGAGACTCTTAATCTCACAAAACAAACTGAGGGTTGCTGGGGGGAGGGAGGTCGGGAGAGGGTGGTGGGGTTATGGACATTGGGGAGGGTATGTGCTATGGTGAGTGCTGTGAAGTGTGTGAAGCTGGCAATTCACAGACCTGTACCCCTGGGGCTAAAAATGCATTATATGTTTATTAAAAAATTAAAAAATTTAAAAAATAAGTTTGCTACTTTGAATTGTTTCCAGAGAAATCACCGAGATGATGTCCAGTTGTGGAAGCAGACAGTTGCACGGGAGGGCACTAAGCCCCCTAGAATCTTTGATAACCCACAAAGTTCTATTTCTCATATGGAAAACGGACCTTTGTCGCAATAATATATACAGTGAATAAAAATCTATGCCACCATAAATGCTGTGCACAAAGATATGATACATAAGTAAAAAGTGGGAGTTTACCATGACATACTGCTCTGATTTCACCCAGATGGCTAACTGCTAACATTTCTCAGGTGGAAATGCTGTGGCCAGTCCATTGGTTTCATGCGATAAGTTAAAAGTTCTTAAAGTTCTGCAAGTCAAAACTGCTCTATATTCTCTAACATCTAATTCTAGGAATCTAGGGACACCAGGACGGTGAAGTGTTGAAGATCCCAGGTATTCAGGTGTCTATGATTGCTGTAAACATTTCAGAATGGGATACACCAGTGACCACACTCGGTGGGATACACCAGTGACCACACTCGGTGCTTTCTGTGCATTACCCCCTCTCGTCCTCACAATGATAGTATCGCCCACTGCTCTGATCACCCTGCTTTTGCAGAGGAGGGAAGGAGACCTTACAGGAAGAGCAGGCTGGACCCACCCTCTTGCCCAAATTCCCCCCCGTGTCCTTGGGCAGTTCCCTGACTCTTCCTCTGCAGCAGGGTTGTCAGGCCCGCCTCTGTGTGGTTTCTAACCTCTGACATTAGATGTCAGTGACTGGAAGCTGAACAGGTCCTTCTAGGTCCGCTGTTCTTGTATGAAGCAATGAAAGGGAAACATCTGTGTTACAGAAACTCAGAGATCAAAGGAACATCTTTTACTGTTCTGTAATGAAATTTTATTTCTGGTTGACATCCATTTACTACGCATGAGAGAAATGATTAAATTGCTTCAAGAAGTATATACTAAATAGCATGATGCCCACCCAGAAGCGAGAGAGTGCCATTTGGATGAGAGGTTTGTATTTGTTGATATCTAACTACCTTTTGCCGGTAGCCAGAGGATCAGGTGACTTGCGGGAGTCTAAGACCTCCCGGCTTACAAGGGCGTAATTCAGAGGGGGTGGGGGCCCCCAGCCACCGGTTTGAGAGAGCCATGACTAAGGCCTCTCAGAACAATACCTGTAAAGTATTAGCTCCAGTTCTAAGAACTCTGTTATTCCATTAAAGGTAGAGACGTCATAACTAGGGAACCCACCCAGGGGATGATGAATGGAACCAGAGGAAAGGTAGGGCCTGCCAGTTCAGGTTTAGAATTTCTAGAAAAGTGTCCTTGTGAATCTGACAGCATTTACATGCCAGAATATTTCTATTTCACTATAAAAAGGATATTTCAGTTTCCCTCTTGTCTAGCATCTAATTCAGAATATTGAATTTATGGGCGCCTGGATGGCTTAGTGGGTAAAGCAACCACCTTAGACTCAGGTCATGATCCCAGAGTCCTGAGATCAAGTCCAGCATTGTCTCCCTGCTCAGCAGGTCTCCCCTCCCTTTGCACCTTCCCTCTACCCCTTCCACCAGCCCCTCCTCCCTGTTCCTGCCCTCTCTCTCAAATAAATAAATAAAATCTTTCAAAAAATTAAATTTTATTTAGTGAATGAATGAAAAAATAATTTTTCTTTAGATTGCACAGATATTTCTCATATATGATCACTTATTCTTCTAATTTCTTTTTCTCTAAGGAGAACAAAGGAAGGAAATTATATAGTCAAAACCAAACATGAGTTTTGGAAAACATAAAACGATACATTTGAGGGGTGCCTGGGTGGCTCAGTGGGTTAAAGCCTCTGCCTTCAGCTCAGGTCATGATCTCAGGGTCCTGGGATCGAGCCCCGCATTGGGCTCTCTGCTCAGTGGGGAGCCTGCCCTCCCCCCGCCCCCCCCCACTCTGCCTGCCTGCTTATGATCTCTCTCTTTGTCAAATAAATAAATAAAATCTTAAAAAAAAAACTACACATTTGATAGACAAATGCAAGAGCTCTGAAAGAAACAAAGAATTTGTGGGGCATCTGGGTGGCTCAGTCAGTTAGGCGTCTGCCTCCCACTAGGGTCATGATCAAGTCCAGGTCCTGGGATCAAGTCCCATATCAGGCTCCCTGCTCAGCATGGAGTCTGCTTCTCCTTCTCCCACTCCCCCTGCTCTCTCTCTCTCTCTCTCAAAAAACAAACAAACAAACGAACAAAAAACCACTTAAAAAGAAAGGAATTTGTGGACGGATGTAAACAAAACAACATCATTTGAACATCATTTCACTAAGACAGAGTCAGGGAATATGACCACAGTTAATATGTGAGATTTCTGTGAAAAAAAAATTTTTTACATGTATGATGTAATTTTCTTAGAAAACGTAAATGATCAGCTGCCTGGGTGGCTCAGGTGGTTGAGCGACTGCCTTTGGCTCAGGTCATGATCCCGGACTTCCGGGATCGAGTCCCGCATGGGCTCCCAGCTCCTTAGGGAGTCCGCTTCTCCCTCTGACCTTCTCCTCTCTCATGCTCTCTCTCACTCATTCTCTCTCAAATAAATAAATAAATAATCTTAAAAAAAACCATAAATGATCAAAACTTATATAAACAATAAAAATATTAACAGGATTATTTAAAAAACGGTCTGATTCTAAATTTCATAGGAAAGATAAACAATAATGGCCGGAAAAATCTGAAAAACTAAAAAAAATAATTGAGAGGAGGGTAGTCCTATCAGATATTAAAATGTATTTAAAAACTACAGCAATTAGGGGCGCCTGGGTGGCTCAGTGGGTTAAGCCTCTGCCTTCGGCTCAGTTCATGATCTCAGGGTCGTGGGATTGAGCCCCACGTCGGACTCTCTGCTCAGCGGGGAGCCTGCTTCCCTTCCTCTCTCTCTGCCTGCCTCTCTGCCTACGTGTGATCTCTGGCTGTCAAATAAATAAATTTTTTAAAAATCTTTAAAAACAAAACAAAACTATAGCAATTAAAGTTGTGTGGTACTGACACTTGAATAAAGATATCAATGGACTGGAATGTCATGAAGTCCAGACTAGACTTAAAGAAATATGAAAATTTAGCGTAGGACACTAGTGGCATTTCAAATCATGGAGGAAAGATGCATAATATATAAGTTTTTTAACGATTCTATATATTCGTTTGAGAGAGATTGAGAGCACAAGCAGAGGAGAGATGCAGAGGGATAAGCAGACTCCCCACTGAACAGAGAGCCCGACCTGGGGTAAGATAGTAGGATATATATACATAGATGCTTATACACATATGCATATACATGTAACGACATACGTATGCTGTGTGTACGTATGTACCAGTAAGGAATCAATCAGAGAAGCAGAACCCCTAGAAATGCTGTAGAATAAAGAATTCACATCTAGGGACTGGACCATATACAACTGTGGGAGCTGATTAACCAGCCTCGATTCAGCTCTTTATTCTGCACCTGGTTTTAAACCTGATGTCACAGGACTGTGATCAGGCAAGAAAGACACATGGGAAATGGGAGGGAATTAGGGACTCACTCCAACCCTCTTCCCCTCCCACCTGGTACCCAGACAGATCCCCCAGGCTCTGGAGGACTCTACCGGTAAAAGATGAGCCGGCAGATAACAATAAACGTGCTGGAGCTCCAACAGGGCCTGGTCTATACTGAATGTCAGAGAGTAAGCATGACTACTTCAAATTTTCTTGCAAATTTCTCCTATGTCCAACCTTGGGCTGAGATCTACTGGGAAGAGAATTCTGGGAAATGTAGTTCTGTTTAGCCACGTTTCCATATTAATAAGCCGTATATGCCTATATAGTATGTATTTGTATACAGGTGTATATATAACACAATTTATGTTAATTAGGAATCCAGCTGTTTGATATAAGAGGGAGAAGATACAAATATAAAAATCTAGAAATGAAGTCCATGAGATACTTAATTTGAATTGAGAGGTAAGTATGAACTCATGATGTATTTCTCTTTTTTGGAAAAAAAAGAATTAGTATGCCTTTCCTAGCTCTAAACTGGAAAGGCCTTGAAGCAATGAGGACAGTAGAATTGAGGATACCTGTGGCCTCCAGAGACCATTTCTCACTAAAAGGAACAAGGGCTTCTTGGAGAAACGGCTGTTTACAGGCCCCAGGGCAGGAAAAGTACAGGGTGAACAACAACTGAGCAAGGAAACAATCAGTGACTTGGAGGTTAATGTCAAAGACTCAGGAACCAACTTCAAGGGAAGATTGAAATATATGGAATCTACAAAAACTCATCAACTCATCATTATACTGAAAGAGGAAAAGAAAAACACACGTGTGCACACTCAACAACTCATCAATAAACCAGTGGCTGGAGAATGGTCTCTACACTGGTACTTTAATCCTGAGTTTCCGCAAAGATGGGAGACATCACCGTTCACTCTATGAAGGTGTCCTAAGCCTGATGTGAAAAGCTGACAAAGTAGCACAGAGAAGTAAACGGCCATCAAACATCCTTTGTGATAGAAGCAGAGCATTAATAAAATAGGAGCAATTGGAATGCAGTCACATCAGAAGACGAATAAGAATCTATTATCCTTAGAGAATCCTGCCACATTTTTGAGGTTACAAAAACAATCCTCCCCGGTTTCTTCCAGGGCTTTTTGGTCTCAGTTTTTATAGATAAGATTTATTGATCCCAGGGTAGGATGTGAGGAATGTTACCCATTTCCCCCAAAGTCATGTTTATTGTCAAAATATTCAAACATACACAAAAGTTGACTTTACATGCAGGATAGAATGACTTCCTGTCCTCCAGCTTTAACTGTTGTATTTGATGATTTCTGCTTTAGCAATACCCCTCACACCCATCTCCTCCAACTCAACTATGTTATAGCTGTGAAGTCTGGATTTCATAATGTTCTAGTCCACAGATCTGTCTAGTCAAGTGCTAGCACCACATAATTTTAACTGCTGTCACTTTCAATACATTTTATTGTTATATGGAAAATATAACCTTCTGCCTGAAATACTTCAGATTACTGTAAGAGATTAAAAATTCAATTATTTTCTTTTTTTAAACATAACCACAATATTTAGTATCTTCTTTTTTTAAAAAAAAAAAAGTTGCTTTAATATTATCAAATACAGAGTCAGTGTTTAAATTTTCCCAACTGTTGGGGCACCTTGGTGGCTCACTTGGTTAAGCATCAGGTTCTTTTTTTTTCTTTTCTTTTCTTTCTTTCTTTTTTTTAATTTTTTTTATTTCATTTCTTTTCAGCGTAACAGAATTCGTTGTTTTACAACACACCCAGTGCTCCATGCAATGCGTGCCCTCCATAATACCCACCACCTGGCCCCCCCAACCTCACACTCCCCGCCCCTTCAAAACCCTCAGGTGGTTTTTCGGAGTCCATAGTCTCTCATGGTTCATCTGCCCCCCAATTTCCCTCCACTCCCTTCTCCTCTCCATCCCCCATGTCCTCCGTGTTATTTGTTATGCTCCGCAAATAAGTGAAACCATATGATAATTGACTCTCTCTGCTTGACTTATTTCACTCAGCATAATCTCTTCCAGTCCCGTCCATGTTGCTACAACAGTTGGGTATTCATCCTTTCTGATGGAGGCATAATACTCCATAGTGTTTATGGACCACATCTTCCTTATCCATTCATCCGTGGAAGGGCATCTTGGTTTTTTCCACAGTTTAGCGACCGTGGCCATTGCTGCTATAAACATTGGGGTACAGATGGCCCTTCTTTTCACCACATCTGTATCTTTGGGGTAAGCATCAGGTTCTTGGTTTCGGTTCAGGTCATGATCTCAGGGTCGTGGGATCAAGCCCTGTGTGTGGCTCCACGCCCAGCGCGGAGCCTGCCTGAGATTCTTTTCCTCTCCCTCTTCCTCCTCTTTTTTTGCCCCTCCTCCCTCCTGCACTCACTCACATGCACTCTCTTTCTCTCTCTAAAAAGAAATAAGTAAAATATATTTTTTTAAAAATTCACAGCTGTCTTCCTAATGTCTTTTCCCAATCAGTTTGTTCAAAGGAGGGTTCAAACTAGGTCCAGACAATGCATTTGCTAAGTTTCAAGGCTCTTTTAGACTTCAACAATTTACCTCCCCTCTCCATTTTATTCCTACCATTTATCTGTTGAAGATGTCGGGACAATTTTCTCATAGAATTTCTCACCATCTGGTTTTAGTATATGGAACCCTTGTTGCTCATTTAGTATTTAATATTACTTGTAAACTGATGGTTAGATCCAAAAACGTGTTGATATTCAGAACAGTTAGGTTGGAGGCAGAAATACTTCCAAGGTAAGGCTACTTCCTAGAGCATCTCATGAGGAAGAACACTCAGGTCTGGTTGTCTGACCCTCAGTCACACCAAGATTGAGCAGTGATTCGGGTGTGATCAGCCTGACCATCCACTCCCTATCAACGCTTTCCCTGCTGGCTTTAGAGGTCATTCTTCATTGCCTGCATCTATTATTTGGTTAAAAGAGACACAGAGTGATTTTCCAACTGTATCTTTCTCCCTGCGATCATTAACTTTGTTCCCTCTCTAAAGAAGAACTTGTCCCATCAACTATTATCTACTGTGAAGCAACCCGCCCCACCAAGGAAGCAGAATAAATGCTTCACCTTTTCCTTTTCTGTCCCAATTTTGGAAAGAGTTAATCAGTGCCTTATCAAACCTGGAGCGGTCTCACTGCTTGTTCTCTCCAGTCCCCTCTCACCTGAGTCAGCTTTTGTCCATCCTTCAGAGGAATTCCTTGGGGATGTGGTCATATCCCCCACTATCAGCTTTCAGGACTATTCTTCTAGAACAGTTAAGAATTCTTTTGGTTGCTAGTAACAGAACCCAGTTTGGAAAAGCTTAAGAAAAAACATGTAATTTCTTGGCAAGATACTAGTTATTACAGAATCCTTGGAAGATCTAATCCAGGAGGAGAGGGAGTCAGGCCAAGCTTTGAACACCTCGGCAGAAGGCATTTGTAGACCTTCTCCTTAGAGAGTCAACCTTGTATGTCTCAGAGTCAGCAGCACTGACTTCCAGAGCCTGAATACAGGAATTTAGTCCACTGTCCAGTTAGAGAGAACAGTTCCCACAAGTTCCTTCCTTCTAATATCTGTTGCAATATCAATTGCAAGTTGGAGAGGTTCCCACAACCACCTTCAGTGTTTATAATACTGATGGTTTTGGTTTATTACAGAGAAAAAAAAATACAGATTAAAATCAGCCAAGGGCAGGGACACATGGGGCAGAGTCCAGGAGGGCCCAGACATGTAGCTTCTATCCGGTCATCTTCTCCAGATTTGCTGGGGTTGATGTTAACTTCTCTCAGCCACGATGGGACAATATATATGGAGGCCTGCCAACCAGGAAAGCTGACCAGAGCCTTTGGTATCCAGGGTTTTTATTGGGGCTCGATCACATACTACCCACATGGCTGGACTCTAGCCTCCAACCCCTGAAGATCTGGCCAATACCTTTCATCTCTAGTTCCTTCCAGAAGCAGAACTGATACCATGTAGCCCAAAGTCCCCATCTTAAATCACGTTGTAAGACTGTCCAGCGGACCAAGCTCCTGGGCAAACAAAGACACTCCCACCAGGCAGGACATTCCGGAGCCAGGAGATCACCTCCAAGGAGCTGAGGGCAAAGGCCAGACTTGCTTTTGGGTCAGGTTAATTCTTCACTGCACATTGGGTCCATCACAAGTTTAAAATTACACAAGAGACAGAAACGGATTAGTCCAGTTTCTACAAAATCACATAGTTCAGACATAGCCACTAGAAAAAGACCTTCTCTATTTTACATGTGTACTTTTTCCCCTATCCATTTAGAGATGCTCCTGTCTAACACAACTGAGCTAATCGATCATGCATCCCTCTTTTCCCAAGAGGACATGACCCAAGTTAAATTCAACAGCTGCCTGCAAAAGTCATTTCAGGGAGCCACATTCCCCAGGGTCAGAAATCTCAGGCCAGGCCCATGCTTCTCTAGTTCTGCTGAGATCCCCTTTCAATGTTCTGAACCTTAGGGACATGGGCCTGTTCTGGCGACAATATCACATTCAATATCAAGTAGAAGAGAGAGAGGGAAAAAAGGACAAATTATAATAACTTCTTTTAAAAAGGGAAAAGGTTGGTAATTAGTTGACACTGGCAATCAGCCATAAAATAACAGATGGAAGTACTTTATTTATTTTTCTATAGCTGGTTTCAAGGTTGGGCTGGTGTCACAAGTTGAATTATGTCCCCTCCAAAAGATACAGTGTATCAGAATGTGACTGGATTTGGAAAGAGGGTCTTTACAAAGGTAGTCAAGTTAAAACAGGGTCATTGGGGTGGGCCCTAATTCAATATGGCCGATGTCCTTATAAAAAGGGGAAATTTGGACACAGAAACAGGCATGTACAGAGGCAAGATGACGTGAACAGATACAGAAAAAGATGGCCATCTACAAGTCAAAGAGACAGACCTGGAATGGATCCTCCCCTAGAACCCTCAGAGAGAGCATGGCTTTGCTGACATATTGATTTCAGACTTCTGGCCTCCAGAGCTTCAAGACAATTAATGTCTGCTGTTCTAAACCAACTCAGCCTGTGGTGCTTTGTGCCAGTAACCCTAGCAAACTAACCCAGCTGGCATTTATGACTTCCCTCTTCCACAGTGTCATCTATCTGGTGGCTGTGGCCCACCCCTACCCACTGGGTTACTTGTCTGGGTGAGGAGGCCCAAACCTTACTCAGGATCTAGCTCTTCAGCCAAAACTATGATGCCCTTGGGCATAAAGAGCCTCAGAAAGCCATGTAGCCATTTCATCTTCTAATTCAAAGGAACCATCATGGCGTCCTTGCCACAAACTCCAAGTTCACTATCTGGACGTGTGACAATTAAGGACTTACTGCCTAGCTCCACAACTAACCTCATTCCAGGGTTGTTTTCTTTGAAAGGAGGAACCTCACTCACTGCAGATTTCAGAGCATATGTTTGGTACCACCTGTCTTTGATGTTCCAGTTCTCACGAGATGCAGAGGGAGACAAAGGGAAAGATAGCCCAAGAATGGAGTTTAGAGGAACAACATCTCACCCTTCAGGCAGGTCCATTCCATTGGATGAAGGTCTCCAGGTCCTTGCCACATGTCTGTGACTGGCTGTGAGCAGACACAACAGAAACAACCCTAGGTGAGTCATTGCCCTGTTGCCTCAGGCTTCCCCAAAGAGATGGCTACTGTGGGGTCCTCCCTTATATGGGCTGGTTGGGTCTAGTACTGACTCTTCTCAAGAGGAGACAAGCATTCAGAAGCCAGCATTAGGATAAATACCCCACATATATTTTGTTTAACTATATTTTAAACATAGTGTCAAAACCTAATATTGTACTATAACTATGGGTTACATTATGTAGTTTTATCTCTAACACCATCAAGATTCTCATCACTAGAGGACAGTCTAGGGACCAAAGAAAGATGAGGTAAGCATCTTAGTGTGTTTCTACAAACACACAAACTTTTCAGAAGGATGCATGATTGAGTACTAAGCAGGAGGTACTGGGATGAAGGCAAAAGATAAAGAGGAGTAAAAGACTTTTGCTTTTTATTTTATGATTTTTTCAATTGTTTGAATTTCTAAACATAAACATGTATTAGTTTTACAATTTAACAAAAGGGTTTCTCCGTGGATGGATGGATGGATGGATGGATGGATGAGAAAAATGTGGTCTATACTACAGTGGACTGTTAGCCTTGAAAAGAAGGGACATCCTGATACAGGGTACAACATGGATGAACCTTGAGGATATCATGTTAAGTGAATAAGCCAGTCACCAAAAAAAGAAATACTATATGTTTCCACTTATATGAGGAAACTAGAGAAGTCAAATTCATACAGACAAAAGGTAGATTCATGGTTGCCATAGGTCAGGGGAGGCAGGAATGGGGAGTTATTGCTTAACAGATGAAGAATTTCCATTTTGAATGATGGTGAGAGTTCTGGAGATGGACGGTGGTCGTGGGTGCACAATGTGGATATAATTTATGTCATTGGACCATATACTTAGGAATGGTTAAAATGGTAAATTTTGTATTATACAGTTTATGTAGTATACATTCTATCACAATTTACTAAATTACCTTCTTTTTGTATTCTCTTAGGAATTATCTTTTGTCCTTTACCATTAGTCCATTTATTTGCATGAAGTCTTTATGTATTAGAAGATATTAACCTTGTTTCATTTGCATTTACTTAGCATATATCTCAAAATTTGTCATTTATTTCCTTTTCTATTTGGAAAATTGGATTTTTTTAAAGAAAAAAAGAAAGAGTGAGAAAAAGAGAGAGTGAGTGAGAGCACGAGTTGCAGAGGCAGAGGGAGAAGCAGGCTCCCCACTGAGGGGGGAGACCGAGGCAGGGCTCAATCCCAGAACCCTGGGAGCATGACCAGAGCTGAAGGCAGATGCTTAACTGACTGAGCCACCCAGGTGTCCCAGGAAAATGGTATTTTTGTTAACTTAGAAGTTTATTGTAATTAATTAGTCACTTAGAAATCTTTTCCTTTGGGATTTTCCTTAAAACTTCAAGCTTCTGAAGCTGCCTACCGGTCTTAGTGTTTTGATATTTTTTCAGTTTAACTCATCAGTTATTGAAACATAAGTAATTGAATAATTTTTAGTTCCTACTGAGTTGAGATGATTATTTAATCATATATTAAAATTTAAATATAATAAATCTAGTCGTTTGACTTTCTATTTTGTGCCATCGATGAGTGTGTTTTATTTTACATTGCTACAACCCTATTGAATTATTGCAGTTTTGTGTGGCAGCTTACATTCTGCAAAAAAAATGGCTGCAATGATATTTCCTATCCCGCATGGTCTTCTAGAACATTTGCATTCCTCTATTAAGATCTGGAAGCTGTGTTCCCTCACCTTAAAACTGGATGGACCCTTGTAACTGTCTCAGGGACTATGATACAGTGAAGCTGACTACGGGTGACACTGGCTGCGGGGGTCCTGAGTCAGATCCAAGAGGTGCTGCTACCTCAAGTCCACCATGTTGGAGAGAGCATGTGGAAGAGAGGACCGGGAGCCCCATAGGTCCAGCCTTAGCAATTTGAGTCTTCTTCACCCAAGTACAGCTATGTTATTTTGTTTGTGAGCAGCTTTGTTATTTTTTTTTTTAAGAGTGTATTTATTTCTTTGAGAGAGAGAGAGAGCATAAGCAGGGAGAAGCAGACTCCCCAGGAAGCAGGGAGCCTAACATAGGGCTCGATCCCAGGATCCCGGAATCATGACCTGAGCCAAAGGCAGATGCTTAACTGACTGAGCCACCCAGGCGCCCGTGGGAGTGACTGTTTGTTTAGACATCTCCAGCCACCATCTGACTGTAATGCCACGTGGACTCCCAGGTAGGAACCCCCTAGCTGAGCCCTGTCAATGCCCAGATTCATGAGAGATGGTGATGAAATGATTATTGTTATTTAAGCCACTGAATTTGGGGTAATTTCTTATACAGCAGTAGATCACCAGAATAGTTTATAAATATGTATTAGAGTAGTTCTGCCAATTTTTCAAAATTGCTATTACTATTTGCATATATTTATTCTTCCCTTGAATTTTAAAATTATTTAGTTCCATTCCTTCTTCCTTCAAGTTTCTTTTCTTACAATCTGTTATAGTTGTAACCATATCTATATAATATCCCACTATCTTTTTAAATAACATGTCTAAAACCTTTTCTCCATAGCTACACAGCTTCATAATTATATTTACTTAAATTTTGTCTCTATTATTGGACATTAAAGTTATACCATCTTTTTTTTCACATTTATAAAGAATGTTGTAACAAATACCTTCATGCATGTGGTCTTTTCAAATAATGAACTATCTCTCTAGATTAATTTCTTTGAGGTGTGTCAAAGAAGTTGGGGCATTTTGGGGGTTGATATAGAAGACCAAACTACTTTCCAAAAAGGCTGTAACAATTTGCACTCTTCATCAGTCATTCCTACAGGTAGCACCACAATTCCTCTAGAACTGGCTATTATATTTTGTATATTTTAATTTTGGTAAAGATTGTTTTATCATTTTTTGTTTGACTTTCATTTCTTTTTCTTTGCAATTTTACTTATTTATTTTATATTTATATATTTATATATATTTATAAATATACATATATTTTCATTTTTTAAATTTTATTTATGTTTTTATGTATATTTATATATAAATATTTATAAATATTTGTTTATTTACTTATTTATTTATATTACTTATTATTTATTTCTTTGTGATTTTACTTACTTATTTACTTATTTATTTGAAAGAAAGAGAGAGAGAGCATGAGCAGAGGGGAGAGGCAGAGGGAGAGAGAGAATCAGACACCCCGCTGAGCAGGGAGCCCTATGAGGAGGTCGATACCAGGACCCAGGGATCATGACCCGAGCTGAAGACAGATGCTTAACTGAGTGAGCCACCCTGGCACCCTTGATTTGTATTTCTTTGATTTCTAGTGATGTTGGACATTTTCCCATTCATGAACTGTGGATTGTCTATTCATTTCCTTTGTTAATTTCTATCTTGGAATCATAGTTTTTCCTATTAACACTATGAGTTTTTTAGTGTTTAGCTCTATTTTATAGTGAATGCTATGGGTGTGTTAACCTTAAAAATAAAACTGCCAGTCATTTTGCCAGCAAAAATAAATTTATACAGGAATAGCAGAGAACTGCAGCTCAGAATTTGCAAGCCACAGCAAAACTATAGACAAGCCCAGGGAACAAAGAAAGGGGAGGAAAGCTCTTTGCTCTTTTATAGAGGAAAGAAAGGCATGAGGAGGAGTTGTTAAAAGCAAGTCCATTTGGACTAAACTGGGAGTTCAAAGTGTGGTGGCTTTTCTTTGGCTAAGCTGTGACATTCTCTCACTGGTTGGGCTGTTGTGGGGGGGAGGAGAAAACCCTTCTTCCTCCAGCTGGGGTAGTAAAACAGCATTGACTTGCAGGGTACATCTCTTCCTGTTTGGGTCTGCAATGGACAAGGAATGGTAGGGTGAGAGAGCTCCCCCTTCTGGCTTCCCAATTCCATTTTAAATGAGATTTCCCTTTATTTCACAGTTGCCACTTAGAACCCCCTTGAAGACGGGGTGCTCTCACTGCCCCATTGTCAGGCAGACTAGCTGTGGACATTTTGAAACCGCTTCCCTCTCTGATAATTGTCCTCAGGGAAGGGAACACCTTGCTCAAGGTTAGACCCCCTCTCTGGGGACACCCATAGATGAGTCCAGTGGAAACTAGGCCCCTTGACTCAATGTGAAACAATTCTGCGAGGCCATCTGAAGCCTTGGCCGCTGCTGGATCACTGCTCGGCTTCTCCCTCTGCCAGCTCTGCTGCCCTCCCTCACTCGAGATGCTGTTTCTAGAACCTTCTCCAATAAACTTTCAGCCTTACTGAAGTATAGTTGACAATTGAATTGTAAGATATTTAAACTATGAATGTGATGATTTGATATATATCTATAAATATATACATTGTGAAAAAATTTTCCCATTGAGTTAATTAACTTATTCATCACCTCACATATTTACCTTTTTTTTTTTTTTTGGTGAGAACATCCAAGTTCTACTATTAGCAAACTTCAATTATATGGTAGAGTGTTGTCAGCTATAATCACCAAGTCATATAGTAGATTCTCAGATCTCATTCCTCATAATCTGAAAGTTTATCACCTTTTACCAATCTCTCCCTATTTCTCCCACCCCCGGCCCCTGGTAACCACCATTCTACTCTCCATGAACTTGGCTATTTCTTTTTTTTATATATATTTTATTTATTTATTTATTTGAAAGAGAGAGAGGGAGAGGGAGCACGAGCAGGAGTGGCAGAGGGAGAAGCAGACTCTCCACTGAGCAGGGAACACGACTCAATCCCAGGACCCTGGGATCATATGACCTGAGCCGAAGGCAGATGCTTAACCAACTGAGTCACCCAGGCGCCTGAGTTTGACTTTTGTAAAGATTCCACACACAAGAGATACAGTGCAATATTTGTTTCTCTGTCCGGCTGATTTCAGTTTGCACAATGCTCTCCAGGTTCAGCCACATTGTCACAAATGACAGGACTTCCTTCATTTTTAAGGCTGAATAGTAAACATTTTGCTATATAAATCCATCCATTCATCTGTTGACAGAAACTTAGAGCCAAAAAAAAAAAAAAAAAAAAAACAAAAAAAAAACCATGTTGTACACCAAAGCTTCATCTGAACCTGTTGCCAGGGAACCTGATCTAAGGCAACAATTAATCACTTGTTTCTTATTGAACTGTGATATTTCCCCATCTTTTATTTTTTTCACCTTTTTTGTTACTTGCAGATGCTGAATTTCAAAAGATGCATTCACATCCTTTTTTTGCTATGTGATTTCTTCTAAACTTAAAAGGCTTCCTCACATCCACACGCCCAAGGGCTGATTACTATTCCGTTATTTTTTCTTCCAGTCTTCCTACCATTGCCATTTTATTCTTAGCTTCTACTTGTAATGAACTTAATTTTAGCAAAGGATTTGAAGCAAACGAGTAAATGCCATTTGTTGACTCTCTTTCTTCATTTCTGATGCCTCCATTTTACCGTAGATGGAGGCTGTGATCTTACTATATTCTGCAGCTCCAAGAAGGGCTCTGAAGAAATACTGCTTGGAAATTATTATCAATGCTGTCAACAACTTCCTCCCCATGCCTAGACCTCTCAAAGATTCTTGTCCTGTTGATGAAGTGCTCTGGCCAACCTCCCCTCTCTGCTCCCCTTCAGCAAGGCCAAGCACATTACCATGTTTAAGAAGGTTGGATCCCAACACTGGCCCTCTTTCACTTTCCAAGAAACTTGCCCATACATTAACGAACTGGTAACTTTGCTCTCAAATACCAAATGGAACTTTGTATTCAATACGGATGTGTATGGCCAAATTGCCAAGAAAACTTTCACAATTTCACTTCTTAATTAAGCCAAATATTGTAAATGGGGTGGGGGGGATGGGTATTAAGTTAAGGTCAGAATTTTATTGTCTAGTAAGCACACTTCTTGTGTGTATTGCCAAATGAAGATAATAGGCCCTTTTAATACACAGTCAGCACATTCAGGTTCTGCCAAGCAGGCATGAGGCTTATTTCAAAAGATCCTAGTGTATTTTGTTCCAACCAAGAAGTTTTTATTCAGATCCGCCGGCAGAGCCTCAGCCAATGGATGTGTTTTCACTTGTGTGTTTTTTCCTCATAAGCGTTCATGAGAAACCTATTTATAATGTTTCCCAAACTAGAATTTCTGAACAAATCTGAATGGAATTCACACGTTCAAAGCTGAGGTGCAGTCAACACAGCCCCTGAAACAAAAGGAAGGGCCATGATATTTGGAGATCTGGGTGTCCCATAAAGCCCCCTTGATGAGCTGTGCGCGCCCGTACGACCGACCCACAGAGAATCTCCTCAGCGTTCTTGGGTTGGGGGGAGTGGGGAGGTGAGTGTCCCGTGCATTCATACACATCACACAGGACTCCAGCCGCTCAAGGTCTCCAGCATTAGAACTGCCCAAACTTCCCTTAATAGGGATTCACTGGGTAAACCCACTTTCTTCCCATTGACATTTGCCTTTCTGATTTCTTTTCTTCTCCCCAAATTCCTGCCTCCTCCCCTTTCTTGGCAGCACTCTATGTCTCCTCCCTTGCTCCCAGATGTTAGCAGATCCTGAACATTCTGTTGGTGTCTTAGAGATTTTCCCAGCCCCCTCCTCAAGTTGGAAATCAAAGCTATTCTCATTTCTGCTGTATCTGCTAAAGAGAGGAAGGGTACAAACACAGGAGTCCAAGGTTACACAGAGTGGGGAGGAAGGGGCTTTGGGTGATTCTCCACCTCCCAGATGGAAGTTGGGTTTTTGCTTTCCGGTGACTGTTTCCAAGTATACATGTTTTAAATTACATTAGTTCACACTGACAGATTTAATCTCTTTATCATGGCCCTCTTTGGGTTTTCACATGGACTCAAATCTCCATCCCAAGCCTTGCTGGCATGTGTGAATTTACTGCAAAGAAAGAGTATTGGTTCCACTCACAGAGAAGCCTCATCCATCAACATGGCTGTGGTAGGAACCAGGCCGATGTACATTTCCCTAATTCCTGAGTAACACAACCACAGAGTTTTGGTACTATCTACGTATTTCTGCTGATAGACATGTTTTCACTTCTTCCCACCTCATTATCTGCTCCCCCTGTAACTGCTGTTTTAAGTGTGTGGAGTGCAGAAATTGGGGCAGCTGACTCAGAAGCCCACAGATGTCTTTGGGTAACCACTGTATCCAATCTGAGAAGTGGGTAAAGCCACACTCATGGATGACCCAAGAGGGTTGGTTGAGACACTGTGACAACTTCCTGGAAAGGTTTCAACACATTTTTGTTAATCTTGTTGAAGATGAAGGGCCATGAGAGCTATTCACAAAGGCATGACTCAGACCACCTTGCATGAACACCTTCAGCCTTCTTCCTCAAGACCTGAATAAAACTGCCCTACTCACTCTTGGGTCACGCCCTTACTCACTGACACATCTCAGGTAACATGTCTCATATATCCATTTTTGGACCTGATCAATCTTTGCGTTTGCCTGAAGGGCAAGCTCAGCATGAGGGCCGGAAACCAAGGCCTGATTTGACCTGAAGAGATTCCCCCAGGCCCAGCCATCTTTTGCCGGAAGTCAGGATGGGGCAGCTAGGTGATTTACCAGTTCCCCACCCTGGGGGAAAGTGCATTTATGCTGCTGGGGAAGTTTGCCCCACCAAAAAATCGCTAGAACCATCAAGCACCTTGTGGTGGAGACTGCCAGTAGTCCAAGTCCGGTGTTCCTTATTCAAAGAGTTTAGACAGAGCACATGGTTGCCCTGTGAAGACTACATTTCCCAGACACCCGGGAGGCTAGGTGTGGCCCAGTGACTAAGTTAGTAAGTGACTAAGCAATGAGCAACTTCCTCATTGCTTGAAAGGAAATTGCTCCTTCTAAACTTCTGCTTTTTGTCCTTCCCTAGAGTGGGAAACAAAGTGCCCAAGGTTGAACAGACCTTTGACCAGACCGTAGTTGGACCGCAACTGTGATCTAATACAGGGTTCTTAGAACCTTCTGTGCCGTGAACACCTTAGAGGCTGGTGACACCTGGGAATGCCTTCTCAGGAAAATAAGTGCGTAAAAAAAATACACCACAAAACACCCACAAGAGTGGCTAAGGTTTCAAAGACAGATAACCCCTTATATTTGTGAGAATGTGGGACAACAGGAACTCCCATACATTGCTTGTTAACAGGAGTATAATCTCATTCAGCCATTTTGAAAAATAGTTTGGCAGTATCCCCTCAAGCTAAACATATGTTTACCCATGACACAGCAACCCCACCCATACGATTATATCCAAGGGAAGTGAGTGCACATATATGTTCAAAATATATACTGGGACTCCTGCATGGTAACACTAGTTGAGTGTCTGACTCTTGGTTTTGGCTCAGGTTGAAGTCTCCTGTTTCTGTAATTGAGCCCTGAGTCAGGCTCCACATTCAGCACAGAGTCTGCTTGCATTTCTCTCTCCCTCTCCCTCTACCCCTCCCCACCACACACGTGCTCTCTCTTTCTCTAAAATAAATAAATAAATCTTAAAAAAGAAAAGATATGCATATAAGGATGTTCATAGTAGCTTTATTTATGTCAAAAAAAACAAGAAGTAACATATCCATCAACAGAAGAATAGACAAATCAGTTGTTTCTATTCATAAAATGAAATGCTACATAAAATAAAGGGAATGGGTTAAATACACACAAAAACTTGGATGAATTTCAAGACATTATGTTGAGTTGAAAGAAGCAACACAAAAGTGTATACACATTTACTAGACTTTGTGGTTATCATTTTGCAATAGATAGAAATATCAAATCGTCATGGTACACACTTGAAATTAATATAATTTTATGGGCCAATTATGTCCCAATAAAAAAATATTCCAGAGTTACAGGAAGAGATGAATAGGCAGAGTACAGGGGGGTTTTAGGGCAGTGAAAATATTCTGCATGAGATTATAATGATAGATATACATCACGAGCATTTATCCAAATCCATGGACTGTCCAACACCAAGAGGGAACCCAAAAGTAAACTATGGACTAGATGATAATGACCTGTCAATGTAGGCTCATTCTTGGTTTAAAAAAAAAAAAGTATACCATTCTGGAAAGTTGTTAATGAAGGGAAACTGTGCATGTGGGGAACAGGGCCACTAGGGGAAATCTCTGCACCTCCCTCTTAACTTTGAGTAAAGCAAAACTGCTCTAAAAAAATTAGTCTTAAAAAAAAGTATACTTTGAACATAATAAATAAATAAATAAATAAATTTGAACATAATAAATAAATAAATAAATAAATAAACAAACACTCCATATAATTTCATTTATATGAATGTTAAGAACAGATAACACTAATTAATGATAATGGAAGTCTGAATAATCATTACCTTCACAAGAGAGGCACCACAAAAGAACCCAGGAAGTATCTGGGGTAATGAAAAATTTCTATATTTCTATACCATTAAAATGTATGTTTGTACCTACTCATACACTCATAAGATTTGTGTTTATTTTATTCACTTTACTATATATATAACACAGTGAAAAAGTAGAATACATACAAACATACATACATACATAAAATATACAATTATTGTATTATATATCAAGAATATACAATTCTGGGGCACCTGGGTGGCTCAGTTAGTTAAGCATCTGTCTTCAGCTCACGTCATGATCTTAAGGTCCTGGGATCGAGCCCCACATCAGGCTCCCTGCTCAGCGGGGAATTCTGCCTCTCCCTCTCCATCTGCCTTTCTCCCTGCTCATGGTCTCTCTCTAAAATGAATAGATAAAATATTAAGAAAGAAGAAGAAGAATAATATACAATTCTTGGGGCACCTGGCTGGCTCAGTTCACAGAGCATGCAACTCTTGATCTTGGGGTCATGAGTTCGAGCCTCATGTTGGGGTAGAGTTGACTTTAAAAAAAACTTAAAAATTTTAAAGAAATCATATTGGAATACACTATTGAGATATCATAAATGTTTAAAAAACTAATTTGTATATAGTAGCACATATGTTTCTTTAGCGATGCATCACAGAGTAAGTAGCAACAAGTCTAATAACTACCACAATTTCAAAGTGCTGCTGAATGTGATATTGGAAGACAACTGAAATTGATGTAAAGTATTTTTTATTTGTATTGGTGATAAATTTATAAGTATTGCTGATAATACTATGGTTCATTGCCTATATTCATAATTGAAAGAAATGCTGAATATAAAACAGAGACTTAATTTTTTTTCCCTTTCAAATTTATGGTGCTTCTGAACTCTATCCATGGAGTCTTTGGAGGTCCAAGATCAAGGTCAAATCTCCCAGTTTAGTAGCTTTGAGGGATGGTGGAGCAGCAGTATGGGCGTACTGGGGTCCCACAGTGGCCATATGGAGCAGAGCCTCTGATGATCTGGCCCATTTTCCATAGAGCTATTAAGTGAAAGACAAATAAAGTTCTGTTTTTGATGAGTCATCCTATGCTCTTCATCACAGCAGCTTAGCCTTTGCCCCTCACTAATACACACCCCTATTCAGTGAATTCGTGAACCTATGACCCTCTTTCACCAAATCCAAGTGGAGAACTACTTCTTAGACCCTGGTTATGTGGCACCTATTGTCCCTACAAGGAAATCCATAACGGAAACCCCTTATGATTATCCTCTCCTAGAAGATGCATTTATCAGGTAAGAGCCCTAGTGTCCAGCCCCCCTCCCGCAGTTTCAATCCCCAGGCCTTTAAATGGTAAAGCATGTTAAAGGGCTCTGGCTTAAAATTACAATATTACTTCCCTATGTCTTAAATTATTTCCAAAAAAGATAAAATATGTATAATTTTGAAAAATTAAAACCCTACATACTTACTACCCTGTGGTGCCTAGATGGGGTGGTTGGGACACACAGCCCCACTAGGAGCTTGGGTATGCAGGTCGTGGGCTTCTGGTCTCAGCAGTGGTCATTATCTCAGGCCACATGAGGGCTGCCGCCTAGGAGCTCTAGAAAAAACTCTAAACCCTAATAGATACATAGCAACTAAAATTCGTCTTCAGCTTATCCCAGTGTCACCTCCCCAAACTCAGACTGATAAGCAAGGAGAAAATTTCCTCCCTGAGAGGAGTCAGAATTGTCCAAAACGTTTAAGAAAATCAAATCGGGGCACGTAGGTGGCTCAGTCAGGTAAATGTCTGACTCTTGGCTTCTGCCCTAGTCATGAACGCAAGATCCTGGGATGGAGTCCCATATCTGGCTCCCCATTCAGTGAGGAGTCTGCTTCTCCCTCTCCCTCTGCACCTCCCCACTTGAGCGCTCGCTCTCTCGCTCTCTCTCTCTCTCTCTCTGAAATAAATAAATAAATCTTACCTTTTTTTTTTAATGGAGTTTCTTTCTTTTGTTTTAAGATTATTTATTTATTTGACAGAGATAGCAAGAGAGGGAATAGAAGCAGGGGGAGTAGGAAAGGGAAAAGTAGGCTTCCCACGGAGCAGAGAGCCCGATGTGGGGCTGGATCCCAGGACCCTGGGATCATGACCTGAGCCAACGCCGATGCTTAAGGACTGAGCCACTCACGTGCCCAATAAATATATCTTTAAAAAAAAAGAAAAAGAAAATCAAATCTCCAGCATTTAATAAATGGATTTTTGTGTTGTGGAATTTGTGAATTTGAAATTTATATACTTGCAAAGGTTTTAATGATTGGCTTATCAGAGTCAGAGAAGTTAGGGCAGTGATTCAAATTTAAAATGTGTAATTATTTGATTTGTGATTATTTCTTTGAAATCTCATCATGCTTTTATACTGGTAGAATGCCAAAGAGAATAGAAGTTCAAATTTTCACATTTTATTAGCTACTTAGGAACCTGAGGGGGCTTCTGGGTGATGTAGTTGGTTAAGCGCCATGTCTTGGTTTCTGCTCAGGTGTGATCTCAGGTTCATGAGATCGAGCCCTGCTTCCAGCTCTGCACTTTGCAGGGAGTCTGCTTAAGTTTCTGACTCTCTCTCTCTCTCCCTCTGTCCCTCCCCACCACCATTAAAATAAATCTTAAAAAAAAAAAAAAAGAACTTAGGAAAGTTTTAAAGTTTGAGATGCTTAAAAATATCGAGTATATTATAATGATACAGTTTGAAATATCTAAGGGAATTTAAGTTGTAAAAATTCCTCTGAAAGGAACGGCCAGAAGGTATCAAATTAATAAATAGAGTAAGATAACTGAATTGAGGAAAATGCTTAAGAAAGAATTAAGTTTTGACTATTTTTAGGTAATTGCGATTCATTTTCAACCTTAAAATAAACCTCTAAACAATCAAGAAAAACTCTTCTTTATAGACCAAAACCAAACTGAGACACCTGACAACCACCTACCCAGAAACCCTTGTTTGTGAGAGTCTCGCACTGGCCCCAGGACCCCTGGTAAAATGTGAATTGCTCAGCCTCCACTCCAGACTAAATCAGGAATTGGGGTGAAGTCTGGGAGCTGTGGGTTTCCCCTTCATGGGCCAGAGATGAGGACACTACTAGCGCATTGAAGTCTATTTGATATTAATGTCATGCTTCCAGTGAGGAATTTAAAATGCTTTCATACAATATCCGATAATATCTAAATGTGTGGTAATCGTTAACTCCAGGCAGAGTGGACTTATGTCTCCATGGCAACGGTTCGCTCTCTGGTCTCCATGGTGAGACTTACAAGGACCCTCCCATTTGCTTTATTTAAAATGCTAGATTATTTTGCTGTTGATCAGGCCCACGTAAAGAGCTGGGTTTTTCAAAATAACTCTAGCCCCATTTCAGGAGTACTATTTTTAAAAAAAAGGAAATAGAAGACTACTAGCAATAAATCAGTCTCTCTCATGAAAGCTCATTTTATACGGCAATGAATTAGAATATCAAGGTCAAATGATGTGAAACTGAATTAAATAGCCTATTTTTTAAATCTGACATCTATTTGTCAGAGATCATTTTGTATTATTTAACACATAAAAGGATTCATTGTTCAACCAGACATCATTTTATGCATTAAAAATGTATAAATCATCTCGGTATCCTTGATGCAGGAAACATAGTTCTCATGGTCTAACACAGCTTATCCAGATGTCTGATCACGGGAGTACCCATTGACAAATTGCTTTGAATCAAACCGCCATTCCATGATTGGGAGAAGACCTCACAATTAAAGACACCATTTAACACAAGTTGTCCCTTCAAAACTGTCGCAAAGCGTACCCTGTTTTCCCCTTTGTTAAGGTCTGAGTTCATTTGAGAACAGAAGTGCCAAATAAGGAAGCACTCTGTACGTTCCAACCTCTGGGCCCCAAAGAGCAATAAACATCTATTGATTGATTGATTGCCTGTGGAAGGGTAGAAGCTAGTCACGGGAAGGGCTGAAATGAACAGATTGTCAGTGGTCTGTTCAACGCTGACCATGTTTTCCAGGGGAGGATGAAATAGCCCTGAGCAGCACAACAGACGTACTTTCCTCTTCAGAAAAGAGTGCTGCCTCTCTTCTAGGGGATCCAGCCTCTCTCAGGTTACCCGTCTGAGGGCCTTTGCTCCGGGATCCCCTTCTGCCACTCACACACTTCTAGCTGCACTACCTCCAAAGGTGTGTTCAGCTCGGTTGTGGGAAAGTTTCATCCTTCCAACAGCTCAGCTGGACGGGAGGCTCCGTGGAGTCACCCCCCACTGGAGTGTTGGTCGCTTCATTCCCTCCGGTCCCTGCTTCTCTGGTTCTCAGAGCCAAGTCTATTACTGATTTGTTGATTGAGAATGAATGAGTGAGTGGCTCCAGAGGGCACCAGCAAGGGCGCGGGGAGAGAAGTACTTCATGGGGGTGGGGAGGGGAGACACTGTTGCCTTGGACCAGCCCAGTCCACGAGTGCTGGGGTGCAGCCGGCCTCAGGATTCCCCCCACACAGCCCACCCCCCCGGGTGGTAACGTGCCACCCTCTCTGATCCCGCTCCCCAGGTTCTCCCGCGCACGAGCTCCACGCTCATCTTCACTGCGTTCCTTTTCTTCACTTTATTCCACCACATCTCATCTCACTTTACTTTTGGAACAAAGGCCTTTCATTCTTCTGTTCTCACGGCGCTCCAGTCCCTTCCCCTGTTCATGCATTAAGCTCCCTGTTAAAAACAAGTATTCTTCTAAAAGTATCATAGAGGTTACCTGTGCTGATTTAAGGGGGAAACCACGGTAGGCTCTGTTTGGCCCCTCAAAAGTCTGCTTCGGGTTCCAGTCTCCAGCACTACCAAATGTCTTTTTAAAGTCACCCAGCATCCCGGCCCCCTCGTTTTCTCCATCCCTAAGATAAGCTGAAAAACATGGACCATCTCTGGGTTCCCTTTTAGGTCAGGATTCTCTTCTTTGCCTCTGTGCCCATGACAGGCCAGGCGTGTTAGACACTGAGGTCATGTCCCCAGGACACCCGCCCTCATGTAACACAGTTGGGGGCCCTGGGGCAGAGCAGAGACCAAGTCCAGGTCTGTCCTGGGCCAACAGCGATAACTGATACATGCACGCCATTCATTCTGTTATCCTAAAGACAGCGAGTGCCCTTTCTGGAACTCTGGAACTTATGGGAAGCTGAGTTGGAAACCGATGGTGTTGGGAGCCTGAGTGGTTCAATCAGCAGTTTATTTATTTATTTTTAAAAAATAGATTTTATTTATTTGTCGGAGAAAGAGTGAGAGAGAAAGCACAAGAAGGAGAAACAGCAGGTAGAGCGAGAAGGAGAAGCAGGCTCCCTGCTGAGCAGGGAACCCGATGCAGGGCTCCATCCCAGGACCCTGGGACCATGACCTGAGCCAAAGGCAGACGCTTATCTGACTGAGCCACCCAAGCGTTCCAATCAGCAGTTTATTTAGACAAACTTAACTGAACAGTATCTTGGTCATCTGTGTGATTTTTATTAAATGGGCTTCTTCATTCTTGGGATAACTTTTGCCCTGGATCTCCTTAAAGTGACATTCAATCTCTACTATGGTATGTAGGCAGAATAAGCTCCCTCCCCCCCCACCCCTGGCAAAGACATTCCCACACTAATCCCTGGAACCCGTGTGTATGTTAGGTTACATGGCAAGGGGGGATTAAGGTTACAGATGGAATTAAGATGGCTTTAAAGAGATTCTTCTGAATCACCAGGTGAGCCCAGTATAATCACAAGTGTTTTTAAAAAAGTGTTTTAAAAAAAAATCACAAGTCTTTAAAAAAAAGAAGAGGGGGTGCCTGGGTGGCTCAGTCATTAAGTGTCTGCCTTGGGCTCAGGTCATGATCTCAGGGTCCTGGGATCAAGGCCCACATTGGGCTCCCTGCTTGGTGGGAAGCCTGCTTCTCCCTCTCCCACTCCCCCTGCTGTGTTCCCCCTCTTGCTATGTCTCTCTGTCAAACAAATAAATAAAATCTTTAAAAGTTAATTAATTAATTAAAAAGAGGAAGGCAGGAGGGGTCAGAGTCAAGGAGGATACTTGAGGACACCAGCTGCTGGCATTGAAGATGGAAGAAGGAGACAAGAGCCCACAATGCAGGGAGTTCCCAGAGGTAGAAAAACTTAAGGAAACAGGTTCTCCCTTAGAGCCCCCAGACCAACACCTTGATTTTCACTCAGTGAGAGTGAACTCAGAACTCAGACTTCTGACCTCCAGAAGTGTAAGAGAACAAATGTCGTTTTTAAGCCACTAATTATGTGGAAATTTATACCAGCAACAATGGGAAACTCATAGAAGGTATGTATCTTCACGCTTCTGAAATGTACTTTAATGATTTCATTTAGATAGCTGAAAACTGATCCACTTCAAGCAAAAGAAATAGTCAATTAAAAACTCCAGAATAAAACCACAAGGAAATGGAAATGCACATTATTCTTCTGAGTTGAAAAAAATAGACGTGTTCCATCTTTCATTGTCATCGTGTGAGCTGTGAGTACCAATTGGTCATGGCAGTAGGAACTGAGGGGCAGGGATGGTGGGAAATAAGCACAAGGTAGGAAACTGGGCTGGACCTGGAAGGTGTTCAAACACCAGGTTTCAGATTCAAAAGAAAAGTCAGAATGTTGGAACCCTGGATAGCAGAGATCTCAGCAGGACAACGGACTAGGTAGGCATTGGGGACCACAGAGGTGTCCCGACATTCAAGGCAGGGTTAGAAGCTGGAAAGAATATAATGACAACAGACACAGGGCACCCCATTGGGGAAGCTTTTAAAATAAGGGACTGTCTACATCAGCCAAGACGCCTCATACACACTCCCTGACGAGTCCAGAGCCGTCCTGAGGCGGGACCAGGTGAGATGTGTTTAGGTGCTGCTGACAGAGCGTGGAACCACAGCAAAGGACACATTTTGACATGTGCCCAATTATAGAGGAAGTGGTTTTATTTATCTGGTAGTTCTTTAAAGTTTGTACTATGAAAAATTTCATGTGCATACCCAAGAAGACAGATGGCCCATTTGATCTGCACCCCCAACTGCTTGCCTCCTGGGGAAGGCAGTCCCAGACATCATATTGCTTCACCTCGAAACATTTCAGCACTTGTCTCTAAAAGGTAAGGACTCTCTACCTTCCAAGTGTTTAATAAAAATACTCATGCTAAATTGTTTTAGCTCGACCTGCTTGCCTGACCTGCTTCTCTGGTCCCCCACCCTCCCACCAGTCTGATTTATCTTCATCCTTTGGAAATACTGTAATTGGCTAGCAGCTGGGAAATCTGGGAACCATCGCTAACAGCCACACTCCTATCAACACTATATCCCAGGTGCACTGGAATTTGCAATCGGTAAAGAACTTACACGCGTGTACGTCCAACTCTCCAGAATGCTTCGCATTCTAGCCGACGCTGGCAACATCTCTCACTGTCCTTTCTGCCTTTCAAGTGTAGGGACAAGTGAACTAGTATTGATAGGCAAGAAAGTGGGTTTTTGCAAAGCTGTTTGAAACAAGTAGCATCACAATTTCCCCATAACTCATCCCTCCACGTTATCAGACTCTGGGGGAAAGCCAGAGACTTGGCAAGGTATTTTAAATATGTTGTGTCATTGAAAAACCGTCCTCTGGAGTTGGCACTGTTACAAAGTATAATGGCCCTTTCCCCCTTTTTACAAATAAGAAATCTCAAGTATCAGGAAGGTGAGGGCGCTTGTTCAGGATCAACTCTGGAACACTCTGGAATACTGGCCCAGGTCCATCTGGCTCCTACACTGGGTAGTGATTGGTCACACCACACCCCAGCCCTGCCCTGCCCAGCCTTCCTGCAGCCTCACTGTCACCCATTCCCTCTTCCCCGAGGGCAGCAAAGGAGTTGGCTGCCGGAGCTCTAGATCCTTTACCCCCATGCTAAATACTTCAGTATATTTTAGTGAAGAATGGAAAATAAACAGATCACTCGTCTCCAAGCACTTCAAATCCTAGAGTTCCACTTTCCAGAAAGTTAATGAAACTGAAACTTCAGGGTCTCTCGTTTGCTGAGACTCCTTCAGGCGCCCTACTAATATGTTCACACAGTCTTACGTTTTTATAAAATTGGCAAAAGTCAGTGATTTTTATATTATTTTTTTTTTAAAGACAGCCCCCAAAGTTCTGGAAGCTGTCTTCCCCATAGCTTGGATATCCCCCACCACCACCACCAATCTCCCCAATCCCAGAAGTCTTGACCACCCTTGTGATGTTGGCTTGAGACCTGGAGGGGGAAGTGGAGAAGGGAGCCCTGGTCCCACGTCCCGTGACGGGGAAGGCAGGAAGCTGTGTGTCTATCTCCAAACATTTGAACAGCCTGTACTTTCCCATAGGAACCCTGACACTGTATCTATGTGTAATTGAAAGAATGTATTTATAATATTTCTCAAGTACATTGTGGGCTACATGAGCTTTTGTGGACAGACCAGGGACACCAAAGACCAGATAGAATATTGTTTCTATGCACAATATGTTCCAAATACCAATGGTCAACATAAAAAGAAATTGTACACCACCAACAGAAATTTGTTAGATGCATGTGTACAGATCCTGCCCATTCCTCAAGCCTCAATCTGAATATCTGCTTTACAAGCCTTCCTGGATTGGCTCTAAGCTGAGTTACTCCTTTGTGTTCTGAAATTCCCACACCTAATAGCACTTTTCACCTCCTTCCTTGAATGATGGATATTTGTGTGCCTGACTTAGCTTGTCTACTCTACTACAAGTCCAAGGGGGGGAGTGGCCCCTTTCTTACTCATCTTGAAATCCCATTAGTGTCTAAACACAAGGGTCCATAAATACTCATTGGTTGAATAAATGAATGCATTCATGATTGAGTGAATAAAATTTGTTAGGGGTCCATCTTTCTCTTGAATTTTTCCTAAAGGTCTTATTTATTGGGGAACCTAGGTGGCTTGGTCGTTAAGTGACTGCCTTAGGCTCAGGTCATGATCCCAGAGTCCTGGGATCAAGTCTGCTCCCCCTGCTCGTGTGCGCTCTCTCTCTCTCTCTCTCTTTCTCTCTCCTCCTCTCTGTGAAATAAATAAAATAAAATATTTTTTTAAAAAAAACCTGAAAAACAAAAGAGCCCTCATTTTCTCCATGACATCATCTTAGACTGGAAGCTTCTCCTACAGATAATTGGTCCTTTTCTTATGGGAAATGGGTTCCCTGACTTTTTATCCCCATGGACCCAATGGGGAGTTGGCAGAATTCATTTCCTTCTCCTGCCTTTTTAACAGCCATAAACAGCACAGGGAGTCCTCCTCCTTGCCCGAGGTCTCCCCTTCTGCAGTTTGCACAAGGACAGGTGTGGTTGAGGGATAGGTATAAAAGCCAAGATAAGAGCCCCACAAGGCTCCTGGCCACAGGGCTGAGTCACTTCATCTCCAAGCCGTCACCAAAGCATGGGTTTTGTTTTCAAGTGATCTGAGATGAAATGGCACTTGTTAAAGAAGAGAAATTCCGTACATTTTTGAGAACAAGATAAGAGCTGGTAAACAACTACCCAGTTCACGTTGTTTTATTCGGTACTCGGGGGATTATAATGAAGGCTCTGCAGGACATCTCTACGAAGTCAAATCAGAACAAGGAACACGGAACCGGTGCAAGGCTTTGAATATGACGGGCTTACACCTGGGTCAGCACCATCATCCTATCACGCCCATCTACAGTTGAGGAAAGTCAGGCCCAGCCAACTTGAGTAGGTAGCTCAAGATCTTTTTTTGAGTCTTGTAAATTCGAGACAGGGAAAAGAGGAAATAGAGGTGAAGGAAAGGATGAGGGAATTAGAGCTCCATCTCAACCCTGTCCATCTGATGTCTCCTCTTTTTTCCACTCCCCTGGTTATGCTCCTCATGATTAAACTGTTAAAGGTTCACAATCAGACACATTTGGGTAAGAATCTTACTTCCAGTTTGTGCTAACTTTGCAACCTTGGGCTACTTTCACTAGGGTTCAATTTTCCCGCCACTTCCCTATCGCTGGAGATGGTACTTCCTCGGGGTATCACCATGACGCTAAACGCAGTGTGTGTGGAGTCTGAGTTAGGACAGATCCTTAAGCCAACGATCCTCCTATCCTTTCCTATCCATATTCCAAACTAGGATTCTACCTCCTACAGCATACAGCTCTGGATATTTGTTATTGAGTCGTTAGCTTACAGAGCTTTGGTCCTGGGGTATTGAAAAGTGATGGACCCACCCCAGACACACTTCTTTTTTTTTGCGTTTGTACAAGCTGCTTCTGTCAAGAGCCAGGAGGGGACTGGAAACAGCTGCAGTGGCCTCCCCTTCATTTCCAGCAGCCCCTTCCACTTCTCCAGCCCACGTACTGCTCCTTGCCAAGTCTGAGTCGCCTTGTTTGACTTTCTGATAAGAGATGGGGGAGCAGTAATGTTGCTTATTCATATTATTTGCCCTAGACTTTGACACTTCACAACAACACATGGCATGGCCTAATGGTCTTCAACACTGCCCCTAATAGACTGGAATTTCCTGGACCCCCTTAGTGCCAAGCCTTTATGTTCTCCTCAGTGGAAGGGAGTAAATGAGGCACAAGAGATAGCCACCAACTTAATTGTCCTTGGTGCCCAAGCTTGGCAGACTTCTGCAGGCTTTGGTTACTAATGCAATTAGAGCAGAAAAAAACTGATACAATTGAGCAGACCATTATCAACCGGGCTTAAGCATAAGCAAGTGCAATAGGTCAAAGAAAAAAATTGATATGGAGGGCAAAGCAGCAAAGATAGTTTCGAATGCCAAATAGTCTCACATGTTTTAAAGGGACAAGAGTCGCTTTTTTTTTTTTTTAATGTGTGATACAGATGGCTTGTTTTTGGTGTCCTGAATGATGGCACTCAGTGTCAGTCTACCATCTGTGATAGTGCCTAGGTTTTATTTTACAAAAACTGAGACGTGGTATCTCACCTAATTTTTTTTATCTGTTCCTCGAGAGAATTCCCATTAGGATCTTCCATTTTTCAATGTTCTGAAAGATGGGTATCTTGAAATTACCTAGGTAACTGTCAGCAAGTACAGTTTTGACGTCGTTGGCACTGAAATCCGGAAGCACAGGACCTTAGCTGGTCAGAGAGAAACAGTGGTTATTTGTGAAGGAGAGGACGCTGAGAGCTCCATGTCTCAGTGCCCGGAGGCAAGACCCTGCTCACCTCTAAGGGTTCAGACTTTTATTTGGTGAAATGCAGTGTTAGGGAACACAGAGTGAGTTTGTAAGAGCTTACACATCCATCAGAACCCGAGTCACAGTGTGGGAAGAGAACCGCAAGTCATTTCCGCAAATACCTGTGGCTTCGTGTAAGTATGAATATATAACAAGGAAGTCTGTTATTTTACTCTAAAATTGTTTTTCCATTTTTAAAGGAAATCTGGTTGCCTTACAATGACCACACAAATCTGTGAGTGATTTATTAAACTTCTCAAATCCATCATTTCTCCAAACAACCAAGGACCCGTTAAGAGGAGGAAACAGTTGTATTTCCACCTAGCAAATAACGTTGGTCATACTGAGTACAGGCACATTTGCTTTCTAGATGTGCCCTTGCACAGGTAGTGTATAATGTGATAGGAAGTCTTTATCTTAACAAAAGGACAGCAATCCGCACACAGTCTTAACATTAAAGGAGTTTGTATTTTCTTAAAAGAGGTTGGCCTTCTTAGAAGAGGGAAGCAAAGGTTTTCAGTCTTGTCAAAGAAAAAGTTTGAACAGATTTGATTTTATTTGATTGGATTTAAAATAGAAACACAAGAAAACTGCTTGACCTGTAATAGCAGGACTTTGCCTGATTCATAAAAATTCCCATGTATATAATCATTTTACCTTTCAAATCTTCCATATACAAATTTAAACTCCCTCAGGATGAGCAAGGAAAACTAATACTTGGAGAGTGTCTAAAATATGCCAGGCATTTTGTTGGGAACTTTGATACATTGTTTCAATTAATTTCCACCAGAGCCCTGGGAGATATGTGGTTAGGAGCTGCTCTAGAGACCACTTTATTATATGGCTTCTGGTTGCATCAAAGATAAGACATTCATTTCAGTCCATTCAGTTCCAATGTGTCTGCTACCAAAAGAAATAGAATTAGGACATTGAAATCCTTTTCTCATAGAATATGACTTTATAACTGATAATCCATTTGTATCTTGAGTGATCTTAAAACTAATATCATATTGTAAAATTGTATCCAAGAAAGAGAACTGAACAATTTTTCAAGTCAAAAATCCAAGTTCTTGTGCAGCATCTTGAGGTTATAACTTCAATGACAGGAATAATGAAGTAGATACATTCATCATAGGCCTTAAGGTTCAATTGGGAGCCTTAAACTATTCCAGCAGGCTTGGTCGTATTTTTCAAATTACATTTTCCCACATAAGAGTATCAGTTAAGCAAATATTCTCTCGGAATCCAACCTTACAACTGCGAATTATGTAAACATTTTGTGGTCATGTTTTCTGTGAAATATATGGTTTTGAATTTGGAAGAACGGAGGAAAGCAGAATCTAGTAGCTTTGTAAAAATGATCACCAAGTCCCTGAAGTACTTGGGCTCGTTCTTCATCTCTTAGGTCATTTTATATAAGTATATAAACATATGGGTCAGTACCCTAGCAACCACAAAGACCACGTCAGCAGGAAGTCATCCAACAGCATTCCACAGCCCTGACTCTTCCCAGAACATCGGAAGCAAGGAACATTGCTCTTCTCTTTCTTAAGTGTAGAAACAATGAGATTATTTCTAATGTAAAGCTAATTCAATGTACACGGGGGGTAAAGGAGGAAAACACTGAACATGAGCTCTGTGGCTCTCATGGGATTTGATTCCTCTACAGTTAAAAGGGCAGAATTGATTATGGATAGTTCTGAATTGCCAAAATTGGAAAAAGCCATCATGAAGGGAAAAGAAACATGGGATGGGACTTCTACCAACTGATGAGTTGATTGGTAGATTTAGCTGGTCTCTGCTGAAGTACTAAAACAACAGCTTTAACACAACCTTTGCGAAGTATTGATGTTGCTAGAGAATGCCAGAAAGTTAATATCCACTCAAGATTCAAAGGAATACACCCCAAATTATGGTACTTCTGGCATTTTATGCCCTGAGATAACAGGAAGACATTTGGGGAAAGGCAGACCTGCTCCTAGACAGTTGCCCACCAGTAAGCCCCTTAGCATGGCTTCACTGAGAATTCTCACTAGAAATTCTCACTAGAAAAAGTTAATCACTGGGGCACTGCTTCAGTTAGTTACGTGTTTGACTCTCAAGTTCAGCTCAGGTCTTGATCCCAGGGTCGAGAGTTAAAGCCCTGTCTAAAATAAATAAATAAATAAAGTTAAATAATTTCACTGTTCTACATGTCATTCCATCTATATGAAAGATTCCATGGAAGATAAAGATATATTTGGACGTGGTCTTCATATTTTATTTTACAACTGCTACTTCAGGGGCACCTGGATGGTTTAGTGGGTTAAGCCTCTGCCTTCAGCCCAGGTCATGGTCTCAGGGTCCTGGGATAGAGCCCCGCATCATCGGGCTCTCTGCTCAGCAGGGAGCCTACTTCCCTCTCTCTCTGTCTCTCTGCATACTTGTGATCTCTCTTTCTGTCAAATAAATAAATAAAATCTTTCAAACAAACAAACATACAAACAAAAAACAAACTGCTACTTCAATACACCTGATCTCTAAATGTCCAGGCAAGGAGTAAAATGCTCCAAATTAAACTGAAATGGAATTTCTCCTATGTGTGTAGAGTGATGCTGAACTTTACCATAGACTATAGACATGTGATATCCTGACCACATGTTACTAATTGCACTTCTGATATCTTTTCAGTTCTGTCATTAAGGATTCATTCATTAAAATTTCCTAAGTGCCCAACCTCTGTCAGGCATGCACTCTAATTACCACGACTACAGCAGTAAAGGGATAGAATGACCCTAATTCTCATGGGTCTTGCATTCTTATTATGGAAATCGAGGGCTTTACTGTATTTTTGGTTGAGGGTACAATTTTAGATAGGAAGTTACAGGAAAGACACCAATTAAATTTAGATGCACTTTGAAAAAAGGGGGGGGCACCTGGGTGGCTCAGTTGGTCAAGCAACTGCCTTCAGCTCAGGTCATGATCCCAGGGTCCCTGAATCAAGTCCTGCATCGGGCTCCCAGTTCAATGGAGAGTCTGCTTCTTCCTCTGACCTCCTCCCCTCTCATACTCTCTCTCAAATAAATAAATAAAATCTTAAAAAAGAAAAAAAAAGAACACTAAATATGTCATGCTGGTTGGAAAGCTATGACTTTGAATGACTCAAAATGGCACCAACAACAGGTTGTTCTTCTGTAATAGCACAGAATTCTGCAGAGCAAAACACTGGATATCTCATTAATCACTTATTTATTAAATACCAGGACAGTTAATTGTATGTGTCAACTTGTTTAGGCCACAGTACCCAGATATTTGGCCAAACATCACAGATGTTGCCATGAGGGATTTTTTTCTTTCTTTTTTTCTTTCCTTCTTTTTTTTTTTTTTTAGGTGAGATTTGATGTTTAAATCAGTAGACTGGGTAAAGCAGATTGCTCTCCAAATGTGGGTGGGCCTTGTTCAATCAGGTGAAGGCCTTAATAGAACAAGGAGAGGAGAGAATTCTACTAGCAAGCTCCCTTCAAACTCAGATTGCAGCCTTATCTCTTTCCAGGGTCTCCAAACTGCCAGGCTTATGTTTTGGACTTGCCAGCATCCATAATCATCCATTCCTTAAATCTTTCTCTTTCTGTTCCTTTCTGTTGATCTCTGTCTCTGTCTCTCTGTATCTCTCTCAATATATCCTATTAGTTCTGTTTCTTTGGAGAACCTTGACTAATACAAGCATCTACAACACTTTGAGAGATGATGAACCGCCATGGAAGCCAGAGTTCATGTTTACATGCATGTAAACAAGAAGGAACAAAACTTGTGAGCTTTGCCTATTTAGGAAGGATGTTCACATATACATTAAATTTTCATGCAAGTTTATTGTTATCACCAATTTACAAATACGGAATCAGAGGCTCAGAGAATTTAAATGGCTTGTGCAGGTTCATACAGCTAATAAATGAGAAAGCCAGGAAACGCTTCAAACATAAATTTGAGATCTAATATATTTTAACCATTTTGAAAATTTTCAAAATAAAAAAAAATACAGAGAAGAATGCAGTATAATCTACCCATTAACTAGATATAACAAAAAATATTCAACACCTTTACTTCATCTTTTGATGAAAAGCTGTCTCTTAGAGACATGTCATTTCATCTTTAAATACTTAGAATGTTCCTCTGAAAAATGGGGACATTTTCCTACAGAACTAGAGAAGTATTATCACCAAACTCAGGGAGCAGTAATTCCCGTCTCATCAACAAATACCCAGGCAATATTCATATTCCCCCCATTGTCCCAAAATCATCTTTGACACATGATTTATTCAAACCAAATTCCAATTGAGATGACACCTTCCATTTGGCCATTAAAAAATTTTTAAATTTTCTTTTCATCAGTACTCCTTGCTGCTTTTTTTTTTTTTTAAGATTTTATTTAATTTGACAGAGAGATCACAAGTAGGCAGAGAGAGATGGGGAAGCAGGCTCCCTGCTGAGCAGAAAGCCCGATGTGGGGCTTGATCTCAGATCAGGACCTGAGCTGAAGGCAGAGGCTTAACCCTCTGAGCCACCCAGGCTCCCTTCCTCTGCTGCTTTTAATCTTGACATTGACTTGCTGAAGTGACCTACTCTCCCGTTTTTCTCTCCCACTTTCTGGAATTCTCCGTTTTCTGCAGAGGCTGTTTCACTTGGTCTCTGGTCTCTTGTATTTCCAGTAACTTGGAAATTAGGGGTTAAAACTTGATGAGGGGCACCTGGGTGGCTCAGTGGGTTAAGCCTCTGCCTCTGGCTCAGGTCATGGTCTCAGGGTCCTGGCATGGGCCTCTCTGCTCAGCAGGTAGCCTGCTTCCCCCTCTCTCTCTCTGCCTGCCTCTCTGCCTACTTGTGATCTCTCTCTCTGTCAAATAAATAAATAAAATCTTAAAAAAAAAAAACCTTGACAATATTCAGGTTAAACATGTTTTCGTTCTGCCATATCACCCTGATTTCTTTGTACCCATCGTAATTATCCACCTAGCTTTGTCAATACTTTTTTCATTTGGGGAAGTGGAGAACCAGGAAATACCTTGTCGGTGAGAATTCTGAGCTCACTATAGCAGGCCTCAACCCTTCACACCAAAGGGGCTTTCTACCTCTTGGTGCATTATCTCCAAGGCTGAACAGTTGACTAGTTGACTAGTTGACTAGTTGAAGATGACTACTGTCCTCATCAATTTATTTAATAAAAGAGAAGTGAGAGTGCTACCAATTTGCCAGAAAACAGAATTTGAGTCCTCTTCCAAACATTCATGGTGGTCTACACAGTTGCAGTTTTGGCCTGGCCCCTTCAGTAGCCAACAGCCACTTGGGTTAAAGGAGCATCTGTGGGCCACCATGTCATGTGGACCCCATACAGGGATTCATCTTGTCATCTGGCTGATTAACTATTTTCCAATCAGCCCAGTTGACCATGATTATGAAAGAACTTACTGAAAAGATACGATTTCTGCAATTTAAGGATTAGCCTTTCACATCTTCTTTTTTTTTTTAATTTTTAAATTTTTTTATAAACATATAATGTATTATTAGCCCCAGGGGTACAGGTCTGTGAATCGCCAGGTTTACATGCTTCACAAAACTCACCACAGCACATACCCTCCCCAATGTCCATAACCCCACCACCCTCTCCCGACCCCCCTCCCCCCAGCAACACTCAGTTTGTTTTGTGAGATTAAGAGTCTCTGATGGTTTGTCTCCCTCCCGATCCCATCTTGTTTCATTTATTCTTTTCCTACCCCCCACGTTGCATCTCCACTTCCTCATATCAGGGAGATCATATGATAATTGTCTTTCTGTGATTGACTTATTTCGCTAAGCATAATACCCTCTAGTTCCATCCACGTCATTGCAAATGGCAAGATTTCATTTCTTTTGATGGCTGCCTAGTATTCCATTGTATATATATACCACATCTTCTTTATCCATTCATCTGTTGATGGACATCTAGGTTCTTTCCATAGTTTGGCTATTGTGGACATTGCTGCTATAAACACTCGGGTGCACGTGCCCCTTCGGATCACTACGTTTGTATCTTTAGGGTAAATACCCAGTAGTGCAATTGCTGGGTCGTAGGGTAGCTCTATTTTCAACTTTTTGAGGAACCTCCATGCTGTTTTCCAGAGTGGTTGCACCAGCTTGCATTCCCACCAACAATGTAGGAGGGTTCCCCTTTCTCTGCATCCTTGCCATCATCTGTCATTTCCTGACTTGTTAATTTTAGCCATTCTGACTGGTGTGAGGTGGTATCTCATTGTGGTTTTGATTTGTATTTCCCTGATGCTGAGTGATGTGGAGCATTTTTTCATGTTGGCCATCTGGATGTCTTCTTTGCAGAAATGTCTGTTCATGTCCTCTGCCCATTTCTTGATTGGATTATTTGTTCTTTGGGTGTTGAGTTTGCTAAGCTTTTTCTAGATTTTGGATACTAGCCCTTTATCTGATATGTCGTTTTGCATCTTTCTTCTTAATGGTACCTCTACAAATTTTTTATTTCATTCCTATGTAGGTAAACTGTAATTTTACTTCTAAAGATGGAATCAGCTTAAAATGGGAGATGTTCATTCCATGTTTAATTCAAGAAATTTTCCTGTTGTTGTTTCACATATCGGGGAGGGGAGCAGGAGGAAGATATGCCTCAGGAGAGAACATTCTCAGGTACGTCTTTAAAAACAGTTGCAAATTCCTTCTAATTATCACAGCTCAAAAGCATTCAGTTCAAGGGTACATGGTTGGATTGTGTAAACAGTTGTACTTCCACTAAGTAAGGCATTTTGTTACGGGCTTTGTGGGGACTGCAAAAAGGACTTTAGTTTTGTAATGATGCCCCGCTGGTTCATTGCACAAAGCAAGAGTGAAGCTGGAAAAAGCTGATGGATGTATCGTGCCTATCACTGCCTGTAGCATGTTCTAGATGCATGAGGTTCTTTAAAGTGGAGACATATGGGTGGTCTCTTGTAGCTGGGGAAGCTGTTTCTAGGCACTTCCACTACTTTGTTTCATCTGGCTCTCAAAACAGCTCAAGTTTGGAACATCACACAGAGGGAGGCCACACTCACCAGACGATGTATAGAATAGGCTTAGGACCTCAGGGGTGGTTCTCGCATCAGGAGACAGAGAGAAGAGGTCTTGTAGATCCCAAGACCCCCGGGGGGGCGGTACCAGGCACATGGTCCCCAATAAAAGAGAGGTGGCTTAGCATGATCTTTATTTTACAGAAGAAACAGAGTCCTTTTTTTAGAAGCTAGGTACCTGTCAGATAAGGAGATTTCAATAATGACATGTATTCTAAATAAATGAGAGTAAAGGCGAGGTCACACTGTTCAAAGATGGCAGAGATAAAGTTAGGTCCCAGCCATTCTTTCAACCCCACATTTCCAATGTTCTGTTATTTATTGCTTATGGGCAGATTGGTAGCCTGCTTGTTTTATTTTAAACAACAAATAGCGCAGCCCTATTCCTTGATTTATAGAACTCCAAGGAAAGGCCTTTAACGAAAGGCAAGACAACCCAACTCCCAGGGATTTTTCTCCTCTCTTGACTTAAGAAAATGCCCCACAAATGATTGATTCAATTCAGATGCTGCGTGTCTTGCACTTGAACCTTTACCAAAAAGAGCATTATCCTTGCTCCTGAAATTTATTAAAATGGAGAGTTTTACAAAACCGTATCCTCGATGTCACCCCAGCATTCCCAAAGACATAGATGCTTTTAGAATTGGAATTCAGTGTCTTTTTACTGCTCTTTTTAATCTACTTTGCATTCTTAGCATATTGCTGTAACCACGGCTGCCGGTTAAGGTAAGAGAAGGAGCTGGTCACACGACCCTGGTCCGTCCCTGCAGCCTGGCTTCAGCCCGTCCTGTTCCTGGGCTTCCCAGCCAGGTCTTCAGGGATTGGGAACCCAGCCTTGGTTTATTGCCTTTTTTCATTCAATACAAACATGTCTCCTATGAAAACAATCATAGATCCTTATACATGAAATTTGGAAAATCTCCTCAAGATGCACCCTTTTGATTTTTTTAAACTTTTTCAGGGCTGTGTGATAGATGTTCTATTTAAGAAGAGGACATTTGAAGGGCACCTGGGTGGCCCAGTCAGTTAAGCCTCTGCCTTCGGCTCAGGTCATGGTCCCGAGGTCCTGGGATGGAGCCCCACACTGGGCTCCCTGCTCTGCAGGAAGCCTGCTTCTCCCTCTCCTACTCCCCCTGCTTGTGTTCTCTCTCTCACTGCCTCTCTCTCTCTGCCAAATAAATAAATAAAATCTTAAAAATAAAAAAAGAGGAAGAAGAGGACATTTGACAATTTAAAAATCTGAAAGAAACAATCGTTATTTAATGCAAATTTCTGAGATTAGTCCATGCCTTCACCACAAGCGAAGCTTTGTGTGTGTCAGTGGCCCTCAAAGTGTGGCCCCCAAACCATCAGGACGGGGATGCTATGTTAGAAATGCGAATTCTCAGGCCCACCCCGGCCCTACTAAATCAGGGTGGAGCCCAGCAGTCTGTGCTTCGAAAAGCCTTCCGACATATTTCCAAGCAAATTACAGTTTGAGAACCACTGTTCCATGGCTTCTGCAACGTGCTCAGCAGACAGCTAAACTCCCTAACCCAAGCGGGTCGATGGAATTCATGGTCAACTAAAGCACATGGATGACGTCAGTTCCTCAGTCTGATGCTTGGACTCCATTACATCCTTAAATAAACATCATCTCTTCAGTCAAGCAATACAATTTAAATCACTATGCCACGAAAATGGGTCACACATCCTGGTGCAGGTCCTCTGGACTCTGGTGGACGTGGCAGCGTGGTTAATGGCACAGTGGCCCACAGACACGGGGCTGGACATGGAAACACAAGGCCACGAGAGGCGGTTTGTGCCTGTGGATCGCGTGGCCAGACCTGTGGACAGAGCCCACGTGTGCTGCTTCCAGAGACTTCTCCCTATCGGCTGGGACTGTGGATCAGTAGTTAACTGAAACGTGTTTCCACAGAATCTGTGCTTCCCGCTAAACCAGGTTCCCCAGGAAGCACACCGAGGAGCAAGCAGAGAACTCAGGCCCTCGGCGAGTTTTCACTGAGTCTCTTTCAGTTAGCTTCTGTGGAAATGTTTATATGTAAAATGAAAGTGAAAAAATCACGCAAAAATAGGCTATGCCTCCATGGGTCTATGTGCACTAAATACAGACTGAAAATTAGAAATGATGATTATTTAAAAATCAAAATTATGGGGCTCTTTTTTTCTTCCCTGTTGCCTGTGTACCTAATTTACAATGTTTAAACCGACTTTAAAATAAAGTACTTACTTTATTTTAAACCTACTTTAAAATAAACCAGGGGCACCTGGGTGGCTCAGTGGGTTAAGCATCTGCCTTCGGCTCAGGTCATGATCCCAGGGTCCTGGGATCGAGCCCCGCATCGGGCTCTCTGCTCGGAGAGGAGCCTGCTTCCCTACTCTCTCTCTGCCTGCCTCTCTGCCTACTTGTGATCTTTATCTGTCAAACAAATAAATAAAACTCTTTAAAAAAAAAAAAGAAAGAAATTGAAGTACCTACAATAAATAAACATATAAATAAATAAACAAATAAATAAATGAATAACCAAGTACTCACTCTGAAACTCCTGGGTGGGAAGGCCTGGGTTTCAGCCCTCGCTCTGGCCCAGACTATCCACACAGCCTCACCCAGCTTTCCACCCATCAGAGCTTCAGGCTCCTCATCTGTAATTTGGAACTAGCACCTGCCCTTTGATTTCGCCCAGCTGTTTTGATTAACAACCGAAATAATTTATAAAGGAGTTTATAAATTGCAAAATGAAAGAAAAAAGGCCTATTTTATGGGGCACTTGGCAGTTCTGCACTCAGGCAGGCGTATTTATTAAATATCCTTGGTAGGTGGTGCCCAGTAGCCCCGAAGCAGGAAGCAAACAGCAACGAAACAGCAGTCTTCCGGGCCAGATTGCCACCCCCGTGTTCCGGTTTAGCAAAGGGACACCGGTGACACAGATATTGGGGAGGTGGTGGGAATGGAAACAAATGAACATGGAAAGCAGTATTTATTGGTAAGTCTAATTAAAATCAAGATGTGGCCCTCAGTGTCTTGCTTGGTGGCCCTGGGGGCCTTTTTTGTTCTTGTCCTAATTGCTCATCAGATTCTGCTTGGCGTCCTCAGTGACCTTTCTCTCCTCCATTCAGAAACGTGACTCTGAGAAATCACTTCACGGTGGCACAGCTGCAGCGATCTGTGGCTCCCCGAGCTTGCGATCTTGGGCGAACCTGAAAAGTTGGTATTTTCAGTGTCCTGTCTGTTGGGGTACTGGCCTGACGCTACCAGGCGCTGTTCTCCCGAAGGAGGGACCAGTGCCACCCAACAAGTCCTGAGGCTGGCTCTGCACAGTCTCCCACCTTCACTTTCCTCCTCCGGAAAATGGGGGCAATCCCAGCCCCGGCCTCATCAACCACTCTTTAAGGTATGATTGTTTTGATTTTCAGGACAGTCTCATGAGAAGGCTGCAGGCCACCATGCCCAATACTGGTAGGCTCACTAGTGTCCAGAGACGACGTCTGAGCTGCCCCAGCCCAGGGTCACAGAGGGTGAGGAACTAGAGGCAAGATTCTGGGTCCCAACAAAAGATAGGAATGGACCAGCTCACTTCAACTTTGGTGCATGAAGGTCATAAACCCCACCACCTACAGATGGCTGAGGCAAGCACTGGACCCTCTTTCCCAGTTCCATTCCCCTCTCTTGAATTGATTCCTGTAAGGAACCAGCATCCACAAGGAAGCAGCCTGCCAGAGCACAGTTGTGGGTGCTGCCCAAGGAGCATGCCTCATGTAGGACCCCCAACCAAATACTTTGTTTGCCCAGGCTCTTCAGATTCACCCTCACTGTTCCCAGAACACACTCTGTCCCCTTCCCTCAAAGCACTCAACACATTTCATTACGATCATTTTACTCTCTACTGTCCCTAGACTGTGAGCTCATTGAACACATTTTTCCTACACAACCCTAATCCTGAAACATATGGAAGGCACTGAGTAAATATTTTTCTGAATGAATGAATGAATGAATGAATGAATGAATAATACTTGTGTAGTAGGCCTAGTTTTTGGACATCTGCCTCCATCTAAAGTGGGATTTCCTGAGAATAAATTGAGATAAAAGGGAAGGTTTATTTGTTCTTTGGCATCTCCAGGAAGCCCTGGTGCTATCTGAACAGAAAAATGACACTAAATCTCGCCCTACAAGGGTAAGTGGGGTCCTGGCCATGCTGGTCTGGATTTGCATATGACGTCTCAGAGCCTGAGTCCAGAAGCCTGCATAGACCCAAGATAGAGCCATCCTTGAGAGGTGACTTATGAAGCCATGGAGACTAGCCAGAGGGTCATTCATCCAGAGAGATAAGTAGGGGAAGAAGATTCTAGGTTTAAGCTGAGTGGATGAAAACCAGAGAAGCCGAATAGTGAAGAAGCTTGAAGCAGGGCATGAGGGACGGGCCCTTTCCATGCTCTGCTTCCTTGTGGGGGGATCCATACAGACTCTGGGCCAGGACTGCTCCCTAAATGTGCTGACTATATTTAACAGTTCCTCGCCAGCAGCCGTTAGGTGTCCCACATGCTTTTCCAGTTGGATTAACTCTCAGCGTCTCTACCCATCACTAAGGTAGACTACTTCTGAATATAGGAATCTAGGTAATAAGAAATGGTCTGTCTGGCATGTCTAACCATTTAGAGAATTGATGAGGTCCCTCTTACTCACAGCACCCCAACTGCATTCCAAGGATTGATCTCAGTATCTTTCTCATTTTTAGGATTATGAAAAAGTCAAGCAATACAGCGACATATACCACAGACATGGTTGGGCTTGTTACCTCTCAGTTTGTAATTTCTCCTCCAGTTCTGGATTTAAGTCCCTTCTCCTCCATCCAGGCAAGGCCCACTTGGACTTGGCATGTGCCCAGTTTTTCACCTGGAGACTCCCTTGAAAGCTCTGGTGTGTATCCCCTAAGCCCTCCCAATCCTGGACCACAGGAAGTAGTATATTTGTCCCATCTTGACTCTCAATCTTGGGTCCTGGTCCACTGGCTGGCAGGGACATTAAATCTTCCAAAGAAATGCCTCTGTCTGCTCTATCTTCCCAGCGCACTAGTAAAATGCTTTATCTGCAAAGTCAAAGCACCTTGATCAAGGTTCTTTTCTCCCTTTACTTCTTCAGGAGAACCTTATCCTCCCCATGCCCATTGTAGTAAAATAAGCATGTCTCACATAGAAATATTTAAAATATAAAAAGTTTTTTTATTCTGGCACTATATATATATATATATATATATATATACATATATATATATATATATATAATATAAAATACACCATTTTTTAAAAGATTTTTTTTATTTATTTGACAGACAGAGATCACAAGTAGGCAGAGAGGCAGGCAGGGAGAGAGAGAGGAGGAAGCAGACTCCCCACCGAGCAGAAAGCCTGACGCGGGGCTCGATCCCAATACCCCAGGATCATGACCTGAGCCGAATGCAGAGGCTTTAACCCACTGAGCTACCCAGGCGCCCCCCAAATATGCCATTTTTAAGTAGACAATTCACTGGCATTAAGTAGATTCACACTGTTGTGCAACAATCATGACCATCCATCTCCAGAATTTTCTCATCTTCCCAAACGAAAACTCTCTACCCAGGAAACACTAATGCCCATTCCCCTCCCCACCTCCCAGGTAACAACCGCCATTCATTCTACTTTCTGTCTCATATAAGTGGAATCATACAGCTGTTGTTGTTTTGTGACTGGTTTATTTCACTTAGAACAATGGCCTCAAGTTTCATCATGTTGTAACATGTGTCAGAATGGCCTTCCTTTTTTTAAATTTATTTTAATTTATTTATTTGTCAGAGAGAGAGGGAGAGAGAGAGAGCGAGCACAGGCAGACAGAGAGGCAGGCAGAGGCAGAGGAAGAACAGGCTCCCTGCCGAGCAAGGAGCCCGATGTGGGACTCGATCCCAGGACGCCGGGATCATGACCTGAGCCGAAGGCAGCCGCCCAACCAACTGAGCCACCCAGGAGTCCCTTGGCCTTCCTTTTTAAGGCTGTATAATATTCGTGTGTGTGTGTGTGTGTGTGTGTGTGTGTGTGTGTGTGTGTGTTTGTCACATTTGATTTGTCCATTCATCCATCAGTGGACACTTGGGTTGCTACTTTTTGGCTATTGTGGATAATGCTACTATGAACATTGTTGTGCAATGCTGAGTCCCTGCTTTTGATTCTTTTGGGTGTATACCAGGAAGTGGAATGGCTGGGTTCTATGGTAATCCCATGTTGAATTTCTTGAGGAACCATCAGAGTGGTTTCTGCAACAGCTGTGCCATCGTATGTTCACGCCACAAATGCAGGAAGGCTCCAGTTTCTCCACATCCTTGCCAATGTTTGTTCCTTTTTCTTTTTTTAATAAAGCCAGTCTATGTTTTTAAGATTTTATTTATTTATTTGAGAAAGAGAGCGAGCAAGAGAGATAAGAGGGTAGAAGGTCAGAGGGAGAAGCAGACTCCCTGCAGAGCTGGAGCCTGGTATGGGACTCAATCCCGGCACTCCGAGATCGGGACCTGAGCTGAACCGTTAAGCAGTCACTTAACCCACTGAGCCACCCAGGCGCCCCAACCCACTCTATTTTTTTAATAAAGCCATGTGAGTGCCTTTATGAAGCAATATATCATGTGGTTTTGACTCGTATTTCCCTAACAAATAGTGATAATGAATACATCTTCATGTGCTTATTGGCCATTTGTATCTCTTGGGGGAAAATGTCTATTCAAGTCCTCTGCCCATTAAATATAGAAAATAATTTTTACTGTAATTCAGAGGAACTAATTTCTTACAGTTCTTTTATATATATGAATATTCATATCTTATTACAGGGTCGTGTCCCTTATCAACCATACTGATTTGGGACATAGCGAAGAAAAATATAAAGAAACTGTAGGCAAGTTGTATGACATGAATGTAAATATGCACGTTTATGCCATACTTACTCATTACCTACATTTGAGCAGTGCGCCGAATGCTTTTCATGGTAAAACGCTAAATAACCAAATCTTAAAAACCATACTCAGCCAAAGCCAGAAGAGCTCCACATTCACTCAAAGCTGAAGCAGAAACTGAAAATCGCCATCACAGATTAAACCTTGGCAGTATGAAAATAAAGTGACAAGCTGTCAAAAACTTAATTAGGATTTTAATTTGATCCTTAAATATTTTAGTAACCAATATTTTAAAGTTTGACATTATCGTGCAGGAACAAAATTTGTCATTTTGTTACCATCTGTGAGACCACTTTTACAGGCACTTCCCTGCCCATTCACCAGACTCAACTGTCACCAGCATTTTGAACAAATGGCATTAACCTTTTATGCGTGACAACATAATTTGGTTTTTAGGACTGACTTTTCCTAAAGGAACTGCGCACCTAGGAACATCTCAAAAATACCTTTTATCTTCAATTACCAAAAAATGGTTGGCAGACCACAGCAAACATTTGGCAGTCTTTTTTTTTTTTTAAGATTTATTTACTTATTTGACAGAGAGCACAAGTAAAACCTGAGGAAGACAGAGACCCAAGAAAACTCCCCCTCCTCCCGCTGAGTGGGCAGCACCAGACAGAGGTTCCTTCTCAGCACCCTGAGATCAGGACCCCACCTGAAACCAAGAGTTGGACGCATAACCACCGGAGCCACCCAGGCAGCCCAGCAAGCTTTATATTTTAATGTTGAATTTCTATCGGCTCAACTGTGTAAAGAATTGTTTTCTTCTAAGCGTTCTTACAGCATCTATTTTTAAGTTTATTAGAAGGAACAAAATGTATTTGGGATACCTAGTTTTTCTCTAACACATTTTTTTTAAAGATTTTATTTATTTCGGGACTCCTGGGTGGCTCAGTCAGTTAAGCATCTGCCTTCGGCTCAGGTCATGATCCTGGGGTCCTGGGATCAAGTCCCACGTGGGGCTCCTTGATCGGCAGGGAGCCTGCTTCTCTCTCTCTCTCTCTCTGCCTGCTGCTCCCCCTACTTGGCTCCTTCTCTCTGACAAATGAATAGATAAAAATCTTTTTTCTTAAAAAAATTTTTATTTATTTATTTGAGAGAGAATGAGAGAGAGAGAGAGCACGAGAGTGGGGAGGGTCAGAGGGAGAAGCAGACTCCCCACCAAGCAGGGAGCCTGATGGGGGACTAGATTCCAGGGCTCCAGGATCATGACCTGCACCGAAAGCAGTTGCTTAACCAACTGAGACACCCAGCTCCCTCTCTAACATATTATTTTAAGATTTTATTAAATTATTTTAGAGAAAGAGCGCACACACAAGAGCTGGGGCTCAGGCAGAGGGAAAGGGAGAGAGAGACTCTCAAAAAAGACTCCCTGCTGTGCATGGATTGGGATTCTGTGGGGCTCGATTCCACAACCCTGAAATCATGAACTGAGCCAAAACAGAGAGTCAGTTGCTTAAACTGACTGAGCCACCCAGGTACCCCACCAATAATTCTTTTTTCCGACTATTGACACACTTTAATGTATCTATTGGGATTAAAGATAGTTCATCATGGATTTACTGTACACCTTTTTGGAATTTTTTTCCTTGTGGAATTGAGATGGCAAAGTTGACATTATGATTTTAATAATACTCTCATGAGATATAAAGAATTTTCAAACGGAATGTTTTGTTTAAAGACTCTTGGCTTAAAGAGAATTTTTTTAAATCTAAATTAAATGCAGTTGTTACAGATTATTTTGATTAGTGATAGAATTGTGAGTACAACAAACAATTCTGAAAAGATTGGAATCATGATATAATCACTATTCTATTACCTTCTATTAAATTTTTATTAAAGTTTTTGTCTCCAAAAATATATAATGTTCTTTCAAAGTTAACGATCTAAAACACTTTCATTTAAAGATTTCATAATACTCATGAATACAACAGCATTTACTCAGGCAATTATAAATTTATGTAGCACTTTTTTTTAAAGGTTTTATTTATTTATTTGACAGACAGAGATCATGAGTAGGCAGGGAGAAGAAGGGAGGCAGGCTCCCTGCTGAGCAGAGAGCCGATGCGGGGCTGGATCCCAGGACCCTGAGATCATGACCTGAGCCGAAGGCAGAGGCTTTAATCCACTGAGCCACCCAGGCGCCCCTATGTAGCACTTTTTTTTTTTTTTTTTTTAGATTTTATTTGTCAGAGAGAGAGAGGAGCACAGGCAGAGAGAGTAGCAGGCAGAGGCAGAGGGAGAAGCAGGCTCCCTGCCGAGCAAGGAGCCTGATGTGGGACTCGATCCCAGGACGCTGGGATCAGACCTGAGCCGAAGGCAGCCGCTTAACCAACTGAGCCACCCAGGCGTCCCCTATGTAGCACTTTTCATTGGCAGAATTTCAGCACAGGAAGTTCATAAGGAGATTTTCCTCCAAGTTATATTTAGAATGCCTAATTGTATTTTAAAGGGTATCTTCAAATAATAACAACAAATCCACAGCGGAGTTATTGCCATTGTTGACACTGTCACACCGATTAGTTTCTGCTTTGGGAACCTGTGTGTAGCTTGAACATTGAGCAGCAGCATATCAGGGATTCTAGAAACGTCGCTCCAGAAGCACTGGGCTGCTTGGCCTTCCAAAGGCTGAAAACAAAGCTGAAGTTAAATCGCAGAGCTGGGCTGAGCACCAAGGCTGAAGTCCAATGCCATTACGTCCCTAAGATATGCATTATTTATCTCTAAAGCAGCTGAAAGATAGAAATGAGAGCTCGGTGAGCATGGGAAATCCCAGGCCATCTTGAGCACCATTAAATTTGCAGGGCTGTCCTTTGCATTTTCTGAAGAGCACCGACAGTTAAAAATAGAAACCAATCAGAGGCAAAGTTTATTGGCATTCAGCCAGATCTACTACATAACATTACTCCTTATGTCAGTAATTTCAGATACTGAGAATGGATGACTATTAGTAAGTTCTCTGTTGAGTTTCCTTACTGAGCCATTACCACGTGCCAGGCGCTGTCTCAGCACTTTACAGTACTAAGGCCTCCAGTCTTCACCAGGGACCCACGAGAAAGGCACTTTTATTTTATGATTGTCCTTCCACAAACATGGAAGCCAAGTCAGAAAGAGGTGAGGCAATTGCTCAAAATCCGCAGGCATGGAATGGCAAAGCCAGGATCGAAATCCGGCTCCACCATGCTTGGCCGGGTATGTGCGAGTCATGCGGACACGGAGGGATTGTCCCACGATTGGCTTCAGATGCTCTGTTTTCTCAAGTTCCGGGCCCGGGGACTTTGGCCATGGCTTTATGCCCAAGGGGCATGGAGGTGCAGGAAGAAACTAATCACCCAAAATTGCAGCTGAGGAAAACACAGTTGAAGACTTAACAGGGAATGGAAGAGATGAAGGGTAAAGGAGAAAAGATAGGTAGGAATTAAATAAAGGATGTACACTGGTTTCTTGAATTGGCCTGGAGAAAGGTAAAATTTACCTTGCTCAAACACTTTGTTTGAAAAGACAAAATAATTAGTAAATAATTAAATTGAGTTAGGTAAACATTTTTTTTAAAGATTTCACTTATTCACTTGACAGAGAGAGATCACAAGTAGGCCGAGAGGCAGGCAGAGAGAGAGAGGGAGAAGCAGTCTCCCTGCTGAGCAGAGAGCCCGATGTGAGGCTCGATCCCAGGACCCTGAGATCATGACCTGAGCCGAAGGCAGAGGCTTAACCCACTGAGCCACCCAGGTGCCCCAAGTTAGGTAAACATTTTTTTTCCCTCTTCTGCCTCCTCCTCCTTCTTCTTCCTTCTCCCCCTCATGTCTTCCCCCTCCTTTTCCACCTCCCTGGGCTCCTCCTCTCCCTGCCCTTCCCCTCCACCTTTTCCCCTCCTCACCCTGCTCTTCTCCTCCTCCTCCTCCCTTTTCCTCCTCTCCTTCCCCCTTCCCCCACGCCTGCCCCTCCCCCTCCTTCTTTTCCTCCTCTTCATTTCTACCTAAAGATGATATAAAAAATTCAGTGTTTGAAATTCTCAAGTGATGGATTGGATTTTGTCACACAGGCTTTTCTGGAAGAGGCAAATCATTTTTTTCTGAGTAATTTTTTAAAATCATGGTTAAAAAAAAAGGGTCACATAATATTAAATTTACCATCTTAAACTTTTTTTTTCTTTTAAAGATTTTATTTATTTATTTGACAGACAGAGATCACAAGTAGGCAAAGAGGCAGGCGGGGCGAGGGGGGGGGAGCAGGCTCCCTGCTGAGCCGAGAGCCTGACATGGGGCTCGATCCCAGGACCCTGGGACCGTGACCGGAGTGGAAGGCAGAGGCCCCAACCCACTGAGCCACCCAGGCGCCCCCCCATCTTAACCATTTTTAAGTGTACAATTTAGTAGTGTTAAGTAGAGTCACATTACTGGCATGCTTAATAAGACTCTATGAAAGTAAAACATGCAAATAGAAAAAAATGCCCAAATCATAAGATACAGCACGAAAAATTATTACAGAGTTCACACAAATGCAACCTTCACTCAGGTTAAGAGATGGAATGTTTCCAACACCCAGAAGCCCTGCTCAAGTCTTCTTTTAATCCTTTCCACCCATCTCCCGACCCTCCCCAATTAATCTCTAAACTGACTTCTAATACCAAAGATTAGTTTTGCCTGTTCTTAAATTTTGAACAGATGGAATCATATAGAATGTATTCCTCACTGTCTGGCTTCTATCAGTTGATGTTACATCTGTGACTCATTCATGTTACAGTATGTGACACTTGCTCATTCATTTCTGTTGCTATGTAGTATTCCATAATACGAATGAATATACTGCAACCTTATCTATCCATCCTGAATGCTGATGGACACTTGAATTTTTCCAGTTTGGGAGTTTTTACAAATAACAGTGTACCTAAGGTATACCTGTCTTTTGGAGTGGGATCGCTGGATCATAGGTTCTGCGCGTGTTTTGCGTTAGAAATTATTGCAAACTATTTTCTAAAGTGGTTGAACCAAATGTATGAATTGCAGGAAAGTTGAGTCACTCTATGTGGTAGGCAGAATAAAGCTCACCCTGCAAAAGCGTCCACTGTCCTACTTCCCAGAATCTGTAAACATATTATCTTACGTGGCAAAAGGGGCTTTGCAGCTGGGAATAAATTTAAGGATCTTGACAGAGAGGGATTACTCTGGATGATACAGTGGGCCCAATGTCATCACATGAGTCCTTAAATGTGGGGGAGAGAGGTAGAGAGTCGGAGGAGATGTAACCATGGAGGGATGGTCATAAAGAGGTAATGTTGCTGGCTATGAAGATGAAAGAAGAAGGACAAGAGCCAAGAAACATGGAGGTCCTTAGAAGCCAGAAAAAGCAGGGAAACGAATTTTCCTATAGATCCTCTAGAAAGGAACGCAGCCCTGTTAAAACATTGATGTAGCCCAGGGAGACTCGTGTCAGACTTCAGACCCACAGAACTGTAAGAGAATACATTTGAGTTGCTTTGAGTCACTGAATTTGTGGTGATTTGTGATAGTATCAAGAAAAAACGAATAGAATCCACGTCCCCAACAATATTTGGTATTTCAAGCTTCTCGCTCTTCTGGTGGGTGTATTATAGTATCTCACCATAGTGAGATATATCTTCATATATCTTTTTATGTATATTATCTTCCACTTTATAGCATGTGTTTTCCCTCTCCTAATAGTGTCTTTGCACAACAGAACTTCTGGGGTACTCTAGTTTGTCTTTTCCCCTCACAGCTAGTGCTACTGTGTCTAAGAAATCATCCCCTACACCAAGGCCAAGGAGATATTCTTCAAGGAGATCTTTTGAAACTTTATTGTTTTACATTTCATATTTGTATCACAACCCCTCTGGAATTGGTTTTTGTGCATGGAGTGAGGTCGGGATCAAGTTTCTTTTCTTTCTTTCTTTTTTTCCCCCCTCACATGGCACTCCAGTTGACCCAGCATCAACGTTCTGTTAACAGCTCTATAGTGCTACTTCTGTCCTTCTCTTACTACTCTTCATCGGTGCTGCTGTCATAAACCAGGTGATTCACACATGCGCAGGTCTGTTTCTTGACTCTTTATCGGTCTATTTGTTATGTCCATTCCAACACCACATACTCTTTATCTTTGTGGCTTTAATATAAGTCTGGATGTCCAACAAAGGAAATTCCTCTCCTTTCTTTGTGTCCTTCAAAATTATTGGCGATTCTTGCCTCGGCCCTTTGCAGTTCCTTAGACATTTCAAATCAGATGGTCAACGTGCACACACAAATTCGTGTGTACACACACAAATTGCTCAGATTTTTAATAGGAATGAGTTGAATCTTGTGCAGTTGACATCTTAACAAAATAGAGTTTCCTAATCCATGGTCTTGATGGAGCCTTACATTTTCCTTAAGAATTTAATAAATTTCCCTCCATAATGTCTTTCTAGTTTTGTATGTAATGGTCCTGCATATCTTTCATTAGATTCTTTTCCAGGATTTGACTTTTTAAACACTATTGTAAATGGTATTACATTTTTAGATCTATGTACAATTATTGAATACTGACATACATAGACTGGACAAACCTTGTGCCCAGTGACTTAGCTAAATTTACTTCTTAATAATTTATTTATGGATTCTTGTATTTTCCACATAAACAATCAGACCATTTATGAATAATGACAGCTTTACTTTGGAAGAGGCACATTTGGAACCCCCATACATTACTGATGAGAATATAAAGTGGCATGGCTGCTTTGGACACCAGCTGGCAATTCCTCAAAACACTAAAGATAGAGTTACCATGGGATCCAGCAATCCCAATCCTAGGTATATATCCAGATGAACAGAAAGCATGAATCCACACACAAACTTGCATAGAAATGTTTACAGCGGCATTATTCATAATAGCTAAAGAGTAGAAACAATCTAAAGGTCCATCAACTATTGAGTGGATAAATAAAACATGTATCTGTATAAGAAGGTATTATTCATCCGTACAAAGGAATAGATTGATAGATGCTACAACATAGATGAAACTTGAAACATTATGCCGAGTGAAAAAAGACAGTCACAAAAGATCATATATATTATGAATCCATTTATATACAACGTCCAGTACAGGCAAATTCATCCATACAGAGATAAATTAGTGATTTTCTGGGGACCGAAATGTGTGTGGGTTAGGTAACAGGGAGTGACTTAATGGTACATTTCTTTTGAGGGTGATGAAATGTTCTCAAACTAGATGGGGTGATGGTAGGACAACTCTGTGAATATTCTGAAAACCACTGAACTCTACACTTTATTTGGGTCACTTTTTTTTAAAGATTTTATTTATTTATCTGACAGACAGAGATCACAAATAGGCAGAGAGGTAGGCAGAGAGAGAGGGGGAAAGCAGGCTCCCCGCTGAGCAGAGAGCCTGATGCGGGGCTCAATCCCAGGACCCTGGGATCATGCCCTGAGCCGGAGGCAGAGGCTTTAACCCACTGAGCCACCCAGGCGCCCCTATTTGGGTCACGTTTATAGTATGTGATTTATATCTCGATAAAGCGTGTTTATAAATTTTTATGTAGGACCTTGAAAGCTTAAAAATGGAGGTAAAGGGACAAAGGTACAATAATGTTCTGTAGTATAATGGCTGAACTGGGAGATTTTTGGCATTTCTTATTTTTCCTTTATACTGTTTTGGAATTTTATACATGTGTTTTTTTAAAAAGATTTTATTGATTTATTTTAGAGATAAAGAGAGAGTGTGTGTGAGCAGAGGGGAGAGAGAATCCTGAGCAGGTTCCACACCCAGCACAGAGCCTGACGCGGGGCTCAATGTTATGACCCCAAGATTGTGACCTGAGCAAAACCAAGAGCTGGATACACAACAAGATGAGCCACTTGGGTGCCCCTTTGTATTAGTTTTATAACTGGAAAAATAAAAAAGAATATATGTCACAAAGCGGTAGAATCTCTCCCTCCTTTTCTCCCCCCAGTAGAGACAATAACAAAAACAAACAAACAAACAGAAACAACAAGAACATAGTTTGAAGGAGCAATGAGTTAGCAATGAGTAAGACAATTCAAGATTGTCTTAACCCGGGATAACTTGGCTTAAACCAGAAGAGTTAAGTGGTGGTAAACAGCAGCCAAGGAAGCAAAGGGCATTTGGTGGAAAGGCATATATATATATATATATATATATATATATATATACATACACACACATATATCTATATAATTATGTATTATATTATTATATCAGATTATATCACAATATTATATCACAGGGATCAGACACTTGTACACGCTGCAAACTGATCACCACAGTGAGTCTCATTACTGGGACTAAGGCACATGTTTGGGATTTTCATGGGATTGGTATGAGCAAAATACAGAAAGGCAGTTTTTGCATCCTTGGCCAGATTGAATTTAAAAAGCCTGGTTAGAAAGTTGCTAGTCGGGTTTGAAGTGGTAAATATTCTAGTCGGGATGTTATGCGAGAAAAGAGTGAAAAGGTGATCTTGAAGGTTTCAGTGGTTCAGTCAGCAGGGAATAGTGATGGCCTAGTTGGCAAGACCATACACCTAAAAGGACAGAGGCTTTCTCGATGCCAGAGAAATTGGCTGGGGAAGTTTTGATGGAAAAGTTGTGGACATGATATACAAATGCTATCAGAATGAGGATTCAAAAAAAAAAAACAAAAAAAAAACAGAAAGAAAAGGAAAAAATGAGGATTCCAGTGTTTGAATTCCAACTCCCCTATTTGCGATCTGACTTTTGACAAATTACTTAACCTCTTTGAGCTTTGGTTTCCCTTATTTTAAAAACAGTAATATCCGGGGCGCCTGGGCGGCTCAGTCAGTTAAGCATCTGCCTTCTCTCAGGTCAGGATCCTGGGAGTCCTGGGATCAGCCCCTGTCGGCTCCTGCTCAGTGGGGGGCCTGCTTCTCCCTCTGCCCCTCCCCCTGCTAACACCTTCCTCCTCTCCTACAACTCTTCTCCCCCTGCTCATGTTCTCTCCCTCTCTTTCTCAAATAAATACAATTTTTAAAAAGAAAGGGCAATACAGGGTTGTTTTAAGGGTTAAATTATGAAGTACATAAAAGCACTCAGCATACTATCTGACACATACAACTCAAAAATGTTGCCAAATGCACTATATTACCATTGGGGGAAATTGAGCGGAGGTTACACAGGACATCCCTGTACATGTTTTGTGACCTCCTGTAAATCTGAAATTATTTCAAAATAAACAGTTTAAAAAACGGATTGGCTCTCTTGTGTACGAATCGCATTGTATCACGGCGCTAATTTTTTTTATTTTTTAATTTTTCTATCAAATGAAGGCAGCAAAGACCAGGAACACAAGCAATTGGTTCCAAAGCGTTACACAGAAGTGAAATGAGAGTGGAAGCAATTTGTTCTGAACCATAGACCCACAGAGCAGCATTACTGTGAAGTGACCTCAAAATCAAGGTATGGTTTATTCGAGGAGTTCATCTAGGTTTCAGTATGTGGTTTACCTATGGTCTTCTCCTGATTCAGCTGGACTCAGGCGTCCGGGTTTAGAAGAATAAACATTTCATCAGCACATCCTCTTGCAGATTGCTTTGAACCACACCTAACGTTTTCAGCATTTTAAGAGAGAGGTGCAAAGAAAATTCACGCTGCTATTCTAATGTACTCGTTGCTCGCCATTTTCACATCTTAGGATTTACCATAAATTTAAACATTGGGAAGCAAATTGTAGAGGCTGCTGTACCTTGGCTGAAATAACTACATTCTCAGGGAAGAATCCCTTGGGCTCTAGTAACGTTTTCTACTTGTTTTACGGTACTGGTTCCAACAGAATGCTCTATTCTATTCAGAACAAGCCTATGCTCAAACTTGCAGCAGCGGCTGACCCTGAGAAGGAGCTTCTGTTCTGCCACATTCCACGGGCAGCCTTCAACTCTTGTAAAAAGAGAAAGAAGAGCTTGAATAGGGATGACTCCGATGGGGCTCATTTTATATTATGGCTGATTGTTGACTTCCTCCTCTATTCTTTCTTTTTCAGCATAGTCTGAGAAAATGTATCGTTAGCTGATGTGAGTAAAAAGAGATCCGTTGTCTTTGAAAAACAAAACCAAACTATGAAAGATCTAGGAAAGGCTAAGTTTTCACGTTTTGGAAGGTCACCTTGACACAGAACTTTAAAGGGAGCTAGAAGAGGCAAGGGACAAAGAGATAAGAAAAATTGTACACAAATATTTACCTTTATGCAACTTACCAGAATGTATAAAGGAGGCTTTTGGTAAGAGATTAATTGGGGCAATTAGTTAAAAAAGAAAAAAAAGGGAAAATGTTTGGTCTTTTTACTGGGGAATGGCAGTCTATGAGGGACATCTCATCAACCGGCTCCCAAAAACACAGAGATGAATAAAAATGAATATTAAAATTTTGTTTAAAAAGTACTTTCTCTTGTAAGTATTTCTCCATTTTCAGACTGATCCTTTTTTTTTTAACCGTTCAAAACAATAAATCTGCCTGTGATACCTTCTCAGCTTTGGGAATGAACATTCTGAAGAAAACAGTAAACGGTTCAATTACCGATACAAAAATTAATAAATGGGATAGCCTTATGCAATGCCAGGTAGGCTTTTTAAACTGGTAATATTTTCCCCTGATATTTATTGTGTTTGTTTTTGAAGAGCCAAATACATCCATTTCCAAGGCTCCTTGGCAACTAATGGAAATTTTCACAAGTATTTAAAAGAGTACTTACTCTGAAAAATCCAGGGCTTTGTAGCCACAAACTCAGATAATACTTTTTTTAAGACTTTGTTTATTTGACACACACACACACACACACACACACACAGAGAGAGAGAGAGAGAGAGACAGTGAGAGAGCGAACACAAGCAGGGAGAGTGGGAGAGGAAGAAGTAGGCCTTCCACCAAGCAGGGAGCCCGATGTGGGACTCCATCCCAGGACCCCAGGATCATGACCTGAGCTGAAGGCAGACACTTAATCCACTGAGCCAACCAGGTGCGCCTCAGATAACACTTAAAAAATGGACTTGTAGGGGCGCCTGGGTGGCTCAGGGGGTTAAGGCCTCTGCCTTCGGTTCAGGTCATGATCCCGGGGTCCTGGGATCAAGCCCCACATCGTGCTCTCTGCTCAGCAAGGAGCCTGCTTCCCCCTCTCTCTCTGCCTGCCTCTCTGCCTACTTGTGATCTCTATTGGTCAAATAAATAAATAAATAAATAAATAAATAAGTAAATCTTTTTAAAAAATGGACTTATAGGGTGCTGGCTAGGTCAGTTGGAGGAACACATGACTCTTGATCTCCAGGTTGTATGTTTGAGCCCCATATTTGGGCTAGAGATTACTTAAAGAAAAAAAAAAAACTTTTAAAGAATATTGATTTGTGACATTCCCTCTATTTTACAGATTTCAGTGGAAAGGCTCAGAGTTGACACTTCCTGTCGTGCTCTTGCCACCAACAACAGTTTCTGGGACCCACAGGCTACATTATAAGTGAAACTGGGGTAAGGGTGTACAGGAAAATAACTGCTATTCTTTGTTTAGATACCATTTTTTTATGAGGAGGGGACAGAGTGAATTTTGTAAGTTCTGGGTTAAAAACCACTTATCTTGGGGTACCCAGGTGGCTTAGTCGGTTGGGCATCTACCTTCGGCTCAGGTCATGATCCCAGGGTCCTGGAATCAAGTCCTACATCAGGCTCTCTGCTCTGCAGGGAGCCTGCTTCTCCCTTTCCTTCTGCTGCTCCTCTTGCTTGTGCTCTCTCTCTGTGTCAAATAAATTAATACAATCTTTAAAAAAATAAAATAAATAAAAACCATTTATCTTATCTTTATGACAGAAGTAGAGAAAGAAAATACAAATGTAAAAAATATGTACTTATGCTGAACTGTGAATAAGGAAATCCTCACTGAAATGTCTAAAAACCACATTGCCTAAAAGGGTCTGTAGTAACATGTAAAGCAGTAGGATAACAAATGCATAGTTCTTGAAGAAAATGGACAGAATTACACAGAGACGCCTCCTTTGCTGCCTTCCCAGTGAATAGTGAGATGAAGTTTACTGAGGCCTAGCTACCAAAAGCAGAGTTCCTTCATCTTTTTGTACCCCAGGCTAGCAATTGGTACATAATATCTGTTTTCCCACCATCGCTGAGCATTATAATAAACCTGACTTCTGGGTAGATTGCCCAGTTTTTGTTGTCTTTGTATAAGCAGTGGCTGAAGTATAGAAGATAACTCTGTAGGTTTTGTGTTCTTGCAAAATCATCAGCTTAGTGCCAAGAGCCAAATCCTCTCCCCTCCTCCTTTCTATGAAGAACTGCTAAAAACAGTAGGTGGTCAACAAGACAAATATTCGCAAGCAGGGCAGAACTCTCATGGACTGAGTCAACTGGGGCTGGTTTCTCCTAATAGTTTGTGAATTTCTAGCTGTCACTTGAGAATTGGTGTCAGCTGAATTCACATAAGGGCATTCTGCAAGGGAAAGAAAGAAATGGGCTATGAGTTCAGCCTTTAGTTTTAATTATTCTATATTTGAGAAAATTAGACACACATCTGGAGTAATAGATTCTATTCTGATTTTTATTTGCTTTTAGAAATTTAATACACACTATACTATCTGTGGTCCACCTTGTCATAGCTGAGGGAAGTTTTTAGAATAGCTCCGTGGGACCCATTTTATTACACAGAATTATGAATTTCAGAGGATCAATCTGATCCTTAGTCGGATTCTCAATGGCATTAAATGCCAATACAATGGGATAGGGTGCCCACCCCCTTGCGGTCAAAAATCTATGTGAAACTTCTGACTCCCCAAAACTTAACTGTTTATAGCCTACTGTTGACTCGAAGCCTTACCAATAACCCAGTTGATCTGTGTATAATACGTATATCCTGCATTCTTACAATAATACCTAAGTTTTTCTTTTTCCGCTATTTCTAGGCTATGATGTTTGAGTTTTTTCAAATCGTTGCAAATCTCCCCAAATTTTTCTAATGTATTTATTTTTAAAAATCTACATACAGTTCAAACCTGCATAGTTCAAGGATCAATCGATAGTGTCCTTGGTGAAGACCACAATACAGAAAGGGACAAGCTGATGATTCAGAATTCCCTGTCCTCTTCCAGAAACCAGACCTGTCAATATGGCATCAATTAAACAACTGGATGTTTTGTTCTCCACTTCGGGAGATTAACATTTTGGAGGCCTCAGGTGGAGCTGGAATAGATTAGAGTCTTGGAGACAGGGCAGTGTGAAATGGAGTCAGAAAACCTGGATTCAGCCTCCGCTTTGCTTTTGGGCTAATCACTTAACATGCTTAAAAAAAAAAAAAAAGCGGGAATAATAAAATTAGTAATAGTGATTTCAGCCGTGCCCATCAGGTGCTCGCGAAATTATTTAAACTAAAGAAGTAACATGCTGGGTTCCTCACATTCTTCATCAATCCCAGGAATCCTGAGCCAGGTGTCAGCCTTCATTTACAAACGGGTTACACACCTAAGTAAACGGCAGAATCGGGATCTGAACCCAGGCCCGCCGGCGCTCTGGCCCGAGCATTTCCCGCTTTGCCAGCACACGAAGGGCAGGCCACGGGGGCAATAATCTGCGCCTCGGACTTAAACGCGCCGGGTGGGAAAGTGGGCTGCACTAGGATGACTTTGTCACTCAACCGCGGTACAGCCGAGCCCTGGGCTTTGTTACCAGCCACTTCGCGAGGGCCCCCGGCGCGCGGGGAGGCGGCGCTTCCTCCACCCGGAGGGTGGGACCCTCGGCCTCCGCCGGGCCTCGGATCGCCGACGACGTACGTGCAAGCCCTGGGAAGGGGGCGCGGGGCGGCGAACGGCGAGCCCGCGAAGAAGGGCCGCGGCCGACGAGACGGTGGGCGAGGCCGGTGACCCAATAAAGCCTGCCGGGCCGCGGGAGGCCCCACCCGGGCCCGGCTCCCGGCACACGCCGCAGGATCCCGGGCCGGCGGCAGCTCGCGCGCGCCCGTCGCAGCGCTCGGCGTGAGGGCGCCTCCGGCCGAGGGTGTGAGCGCGCGCCGCCGGGCCGGGCCGGGAGCGAGGGAGGCGGGAGGCGGGAGGCGGGAGCGCCGGCCGCCCGGGAGCCGCGCGGAGCGGCGGGGCGAGGCGGGGCGAGGCCCGGGGCCCGCCCGCCCTTCGGCGTCCGGGAGCCGCTCCGCCCGCGGCCCAGGCCCGGGCCCTCGGCCCGCCCCGCGCGTGCCCGCGCGCGCGCGCCTCCTCCGGCCCGTCCCTCCTCCTTGCCGCCCCTCCCGCGCGCGCTCCCCGACTCCCCGGCTCGCGCCGCTCCATGTAGCCCCGGATCCCCGGGAGACCGAGGAGGAGGGGGCGACCACAAGATGGCGGGTACGTGGCCCCCTGTCCTCCGGGCGGCGGCGGCGGCGGCGCCTCCCCGCGCCCGCCCGCCAGCCGCCTGCCGCCGCCGCCCCGACTCGCGGCCGGCGCGGGGTCTTGGCGCGGGGAGGCGCCGCGGGGCCGGGAGGGCGGGCGGCGGGGGCGGCGCGCCGGGTCCCCGGGGCGCTGACCGGGCCTTTCTTCTCTCCCCTCGGCGCAGACCTCTCGCTGCTCCAGGAGGACCTGCAGGAGGACGCGGACGGATGTGAGTGCTCCCGCCGCGCTGTCGCGGCTCCGGCGGCCCGCGGGGAGCGGCCGGGAAGGAAGGGCGGGCGGCGGCGGCCTGGGCCCTGCTGGCGGGGACCGGGCTCGGCGAGGCGTGGCCCTGGGCCGGCGGGGGCCGCGAGCTGGAGGGAGCTTTGCCCTTCGGGAAGGGAACGGCGCGCCCGGGTCCGCGGGCGGCGAGAGATGCCCTGTCTGACGCCCGAGCTCGGGCCCCGCCGCGTCGCCCACCCTCGCATCACCCCCCGGGTGCCAGTGGGCTCGGGGCCCGCTCGGCGTCTGTTTCGGGAGGAGAAAGTGGCGGGGCTGAAATGTGAAATGGGCATTTGGGGTGTGCTTGTTCCCGGCAGGGGCCCTCTGCGGACCTCCACCCCTGCCTCTCCCCTCAGGAAGAGGCTCGGAGAAGGAAGGTGTGTTTTCTTAGAGTTGCTCGCAAGTATCACTCGGCGGCCAGCTGTAGAGGAGCCTGGTCCCGGTTCCGCCGCCTCGGGTCAGTTACCCGGGCTCTCACGGTGTGGAGACTACATACCAGTAATTTCCCTTTAGCCCGGAGCAGTTTTCAGATTGCCTCGACACCCCCTGTGATTTGTGGATTACGGGAAGGATGGAAGGTGTGGCCTTAGCAGGAGTTACTAGGTTTGGAGAGAGTATTGCTTTAACGCATGTACGTTCGTCGGTCACCCAGACCTCCCTAAATATTACAGTTTCAGCTTTTCTTTGAGAAAGGGAAGTTTTAAGAGAGTCGATCTTTTGTCTAAAAAAGCAAAAAAAAAAAAAAAAAACAAAAAACACACACACACACACACACACAAACTTTGACATTGTGTCCAGAATAGTGTCAGGAAGGAACTGCTAATTTAGAAAGGAATTTGTTTATTTCGTGTGTGCTTTTCTAAGCATCAGAAGATAATTTGGAAATTGTTCTGCGTTGAGATGATAACCACGGTAGAATTTGTGGTGTATTTAGGGGAAAGCCTGCCCGATGCTGAGATTTACTGTGGCTAATACTTAAGTAAGTAATTCAGAGATGGTTGCAGTCTGAAATTGCTCTTTTAAATACTGGGTCGTTAATCCTTAACGTCGTCTAATGTGGTTTTCCTTGGCCAAATTAAGCTTAATTTTTAAATTCCTAGATATTTTGAGTGAAGTAAGGGGGAATTTACTATTCAGAAGAGTTCTCTGAAAAAGAGTATTTTTAAAGCAAATGAACCATATGCAGAATTAACTTTTGCTAACTTGGGGTTAAGTTAAAAAAAAAAAAAACTCTTAAAGGGAGCAGTGCTAATGTAGTGAAGGACAGCTTCTACATTTCACCTGATGTCCTATGTTGTGCCTGCTAGCAAGTTTAAAAGGTTATTCAAGGCAGCCATTGATTGCTTGCAGAATTCGGATTGGAAAGGTGGCTCTGATTGTCATCTCCAACAAGGGCTTCTCATTCCTGTAATTAGGTTCAAGACTTTATAAATAGAAGAAATGTCATTCAGCAGGTGTTTAGGAATGTGTGAAGGAAGGACTTCTGCCTATTCTTTTATTTTCACTGAGATGCCATGCACGTAAAGCATGAGCTGTGGTGTGAGTTTCCTCATTGACCCTAAAGGAGCACAGTCTAGAGGGGAAAGCACACCTGTGAAGAACTCAACAATGGTTTATTCATAAGCCTCAAGACTTCTGTGTACTGAGGATATAGCTCTGCAAAGGATGGTCACAGTCTATGCCCTCTAGTGGTTTACAAGCAGTTTTAGTATAAGTGTGATAATGAGGATATCGGAGGCAGTGAACCTCAGCAGTTAATAGACAAAACTCCGAAGCCAGATTGTTTTGTTCCAGTTTTGGTATTGTCACTTTGGACAGACTCGTACAGCTCACTTAACCTCCAGATGAAGTTCTGTCATTTGTAGATAGGCATAATAGGTATTGACTGTTTAGAGTTGTTTAGAGCCTTACCTTAATGAACGCACAGAAAGCACTTAGAACAGTACTTGGTAAATAGTACTGTTATATGATGGTGCTTAGGAGTGAAGAGGAAGGGAAGCTTAAAGAACAGAGAAGGAAATACTGATGTTGAAAATAGACTATAGAATTAATGTAATTATAGATTCTGCTGATGCTTGCAATTAACTTATTAAAGGTTTAATTTAGGATAAAACACATCTGAAGGCATAGTTTATTTGCATATTTATAATTGGTTGAAGACTGTTAGAATAATTGGGGTTTTTTTTGTTTGTGTTTCTTTTCAGTTGCTGTGGTTTTCACAGGTACCTTTACCTGGAATATTTAGGAACAAAAGATCTTTGAACATGTGGCCAGTTGAAGGACCACTTGCTGTTTATTGTGAAGGGAGAAAGAATGAGGGAGAAATCTGGTTATGGTGCCTAGGTCAAGGGTGAGAGAAAATGAGAAAGCTTCTCACATCCTGGAGAAGGTGGAGGACCAGAGATGTCAGAAAGAATGGATCTTGGGCTACCCTTACAATGGGAATGTTATCATATGAGCCTGATTTTCTGTCTCAAGCAGTTTTGGTATGGAGGCCTGCTTCCAGAGTTAGTTGTGTACCAGGGTCCTGCTGCTTCAGCCAACCTTCCCTTGTGATGGGAAGACATCACTTTCTGGCCAAACTCCAGTGTGTTGGTTGTCTTTCCTAAATGCAGAACCTAGACAAAAAGAGAGTAAATATAATAGTATAGGTGATCTGTTGCTATGGAGACTAGGAGAGGACCTGGGTGTGGTCTGGATTTTGAAGCGAGGAGGGCATTGCCAGACCTTGATAAGATTCTTAGGTCTTTTGTTTTGGTTTAAGTCCCAAAGTCTCTGTACAGAGCCTGTAGAAAAGTGGGCAGAATGGGGAAAAGGTTGGTCAAAGACTGACTTGGCTGATAGCCTTGAGAAAAAGAAATGAAATCCTAGTATGTGAAAATGGTGCTTTGTATGTACATAGCAGAAGGTCATAAAGGTAAGTAAATGAAATGACTAGGTACTGTTAAGTTTGTCTTAGGTTAAAAGTGGTACTTTCCATACTGTACCATGAAACATACTTTGAATTTCAAAGTGAAAGAAAGCCGGTGACACCCATTTGAATAGGTATCTCAGCAGAGTGACTTCAGAGTCAGGGGAAATCCTGTTTCTTGAATAATAGGAGGCCATGCAAAATTACAGGTAGACTTTCAAAGAGAGAGATTTTAAATTTCTATGATCAGTTTTCCAAAGATGCAGTTTAGATTTACATTTCATTTGCTGGATTTCTAAAATAGGTGAGATAGGGCTTATAGTAATCTTCTGTAAGATTGGATGAGTTAGAAGGCTTGTGGTATTCTGATAAGTCAGCTGACATGCAAGGGACTAAATTATTTTCTCAGAAAATGAAACTCCTTAACTACCAGTCAGAATTTTAAGGTAGGCCTCCTGGTTCTAAATATTTATTGGAAACACTTTCTTTTCTTAAATCGCTTAGTTTACAGCATTGAGCAGCAGCCCAAGCCTGTTGTATAGGCAGTTTGTTTGAACCCATGCTTAAAATACCCTTGAGGATTAATCTGGCATGCTGCATGTGGTTTGATTTAACCGAGAGGTCATTCGGATGAAGCTTGGGTGTAATATAGCTTATTTAGTGTATATGTTAACTTTTCTTTCAGCTGTAACTAGCGTGACGTTGAAGAGCCTTTGGAGCTATGTTACGTCATATGCCATACCGCAGAATTGTTCATATTCAAAGAAGTTTTGGAAAATTTTCACACTATTCTTTTTCAGGTTTGAGGGCACTGTTGGATTAGAGTGAATTAAGGATGGATCCAGGACTAGGTATAATTGCTCGGACTGTGCTTCTTCCAAAGAGTCTCTGGGCCCTTGGACTACTTTTGAAAACAAGTTTTGATAAGATTCTTAATGTCCTTGCTACCTAAAGGAAGTAAGGAGGAGAAATTAGGGCTGTGTGTAGTAGCGGCCGGGGAATCAATTAAAAAGCTGTAGGAAGGTGCCCTTGAAAGTCATAATTTTTAGAAGTGTTGTTAAATGGGGATTTGGAAAAGTGAGTCATGAGATTTGATAGCGTGTTTTGATTGCTACCAACAAGACTACACAGGAAAAGTCTTTATTTAGAGATAATATAATTAATATCCTAGAAAAGCATGTTTAAAATTGGTTTTAGTGGTACCCACATGTATATAGAATCAGTTAATGATGTGTTGGGTAACAATTCTCTACAATTTTTTTTTTCTTTTTAAAGATAAAAGGGGAAAACCCTTTTTTGTAAATCTGCACATCAGCTGCCTGGGCTTGTATCTACATGACTTGGGGGGAAAAAACAAAAAACATGGGTTTTTGTTTGCTCCTTCCGCCTAGGAAAGATGAACAGCCCTTGCTGGGTAAAGTTGATTAGTCTGCCACATTTGATCACTGGTTTATCATTACTTTATTAAGTTTTGGGAGTTCTTTATATATTCCAGGCACGAGTTCTTTCTCAGGTATGTGATTTGCAAATATTATTTTCTGTGTGTAACTTGTCTTATTTTTAACAGTGTCTTTAGAGGAGCAAAGTTCTGAATTTTGAGGTTCAGTTTATTATTTTTTCACGAATGCCCTTTATCAGGTTGAGAAACCTCCCAGAGTTTACTGAAAGCTTTTTTGAAATAAGGAGTGGATGTTGGATTTTGTCACATTCTTTTTCTACAACTATGGTTTTCTTTATTTTTTTTAAAATATGAATTACATTGATTTTTTTTAAACTGAATGCCATTAATTTTTTTAATAGGAAATTTCATTCAGATAAGATGACAGCAGATGAGTCATCATATCCCCGCTTACCCTCAACTTTCATTTACCTACCTCTAACATCTGGGCTTTTGGGGGGAGTAGAGAGGAGGCAGCCAGAGTACTTTAATGACATCCCAGGTGTCATTTTATTTTAACTATAAATATTTCACAAGGCATATACCTGAAATATGTGTAATCTGTGAGTGGAAGGGTATCTAAGATCCAGTAAATAATGTAACGAAGGTATAGTAAATAATGAAAGTTTGAATAATTCTTTTTTTTTTTTTTTTTTAAAGATTTATTTACTTGGGAGAGGGCATGCGTGGGGGGCAGGGGCAGAGGGAGAAGAGAGAATCCCAAGCAGGCTCCACATCCAAAATAGGGCTGGACAGGAGGCTGCATCTCAGGACCCTGAGATCATGACCTGAGCTGAAATCAAGAGTTGGACTCTCAACTAACTAAGCCACCCAGACACCCTAAATGATTGTTCTTTAGACATTGGCCTTGTTGGTACTACTGCAATAAAGCACATTTGAATAATTACTAAATTTACTTTCATATTGATCACCAGATTAAGAGAAGCAACATCTCGTTTATTTTTATCATGCTAAATACATTTTGCCCTTGTGGGCTAGCCTTTATGGTAGCAAAAGAATACTGGTGAACAAAAGTTGAGTTTTCTATTTTAAATTGGTTTGCCAGGGGGCGCCTGGGTGGCTCAGTGGGCTAAGGCCTCTATCTTTGGCTCAGGTCATGATCCCAGGGTCCTGGGATCGACCCCCACATCGGGCTCTCTGCTCAGTAGGGAGCCTGCTTCCCCCTCTCTCTCTGCCTGCCTCTCTGCCTACTTGTGATCTCTCTCTCTCTCTGTCAAATAAATAAATAAAATATTAAAAAAAAATAAATTGGTTTGCCAGGGGGGTGGGGGTTAAGGAGGGCACGTATTGCATGGAGCACTGGGTGTGGTGTATAAACAATGAATTTGGGAACACTGAAAAGAAATAAAAAAAAATTGTTTTCCAATATCATCTAGACAATCACATAAACTTCTAAAATTGTAAGCTGTGCTGTACTTCTAGTGAGCTAATGATCCCAGAATTACTGAAATCAAGAGCTAGAGGGCAAATTATATAATCGTCCTTTAAGCAGAAGAAAGTTTAATAAGCCCAAAGTCTCCCAGATAAGGGTGGCAGGGTGGCTAGAATACAATTCAGATCTTGAAGGTGTTGATGTTCTTTTCCTAGATCTCATCTAACATAGCTCTTTAGTTGAAAAAGAGAGGTGGGAGAAATTCCTGGATTTTATTTTTTTAATTACCATTTATTGTCATACTGTGTGTTGGGCATTGTGCTATAACCTTATAGTACTCCCCATGAGGTCTGTAGTAAGCACAAAGTTACAAAAGTGGTATTAGATGAGGCTTATCTGATGATTAAATAATTTGCTCAGTCCCCTAACTTCAAAGTGTTAGGTTAATGAACCTCTGTGACACAGTCTTTCTTACTTTATTACCTTTGACTACTGTGTTCTTCCTGCCTTCCAATTTGACTTCCCTTAATTTATCACTTACTTAGGTCATTAACCTCGTAAAGGTTCTGAAGGATACAAAGGTACTAACATGCTCTAAGTATTTGGTAGGTAAAATAATATTTGTCCTGAGTTGCTCCTGTTTGTCATGGAAATGTTAGGAGCAAAATACACTTTCCCTTTGTGTTCAGAGCACTCATGTACGGGGGAGACAGTCGTTGCAGTAAAAGTGGGATGGGATCTGATATATCTGATCATCATATCAAGTGATCATTCTAAAATCTGAATTTATATTTAAACTAACTATACTGTTTAAATTTATATTCAAAGTCAGACTTGATAAAAAATCATTTTTACATTTAGTGTATTAACTTAGTGTTTGCTAGAAATAACTTCAAAACTTCAAATAAAATCAAGACTCCACTTAATGGAGTATTAGAGATTGGTGGTAATTTGGACCTGGATTAGCTCTAATTTTATATTTGGATTACCTATGGAGAAAAGGATTACTAACCAAATTAGTAGGGTTAATAAGACTATGAGGAAAATGTTTACTCACTGAAGGGAACAAACACATCTATAATGTATAGGAAATCCACACTTGCAAGGGCTTAAGTGTGCTGCGTGTTCCTCTGGCAAATACTGTTTAGGAAGCGTGATCTTGGTAACTAATTTGACAGAAGGTAAACACACTGATGCCTCTTCTATTTACATGTAGACTTTAGGGAAATGTTTTTAGAATATTCACATAGAATGAACTTTAGGAAATTATTCTTGCTTAACTTCAATTAGGAGATTAAACATGCTATAGGATGCCTTTATATGTCCCAGTAAAGATCATTTCTGAGGATTTAGTGAATTTTTAATATCTATATTTAAAGGAAAGCTATCTGGTAAACATTGAACATTGTCACAAAGTGCAAATTGAAACAACATACCTGTTGCTTGACGCTATACGGTCCTTCAGATCTGTTGTTTTCTCTTAATCATTTTTTCCCCAAGCAATGGCTTAATTGCATTTCTGCTGCATTCCTAGACCAGGGATTGGAAAGTCAGTGAAGGAACAGACTGTAAATATTTTGGGTTTTTTGGGCCACGTGGTCTCTGTTGCAGCTACTCAGGTCTTCCTGTGGAGGATGAAAACAGCCCCAGACAGTACAGAAATGAATGAGCATAGCTGCCTGCTCTATGCACAAAAGCAGACTGGGGGGGGCCAGTTTCATCTGCTGGCAGTGATTTGCTACCCCTGCACTGCACTGTTCAGTCCAAGGTCTGTAACATTTTTACTCTTTACCTATAACAGTACCCATCACACCGTAGACCTTCAGCACATACTTGCTAAGGTGAGTCTTGGTTTTTCTGGCTAAGCTAAATACGGTCATAAAACCTTAATTGTAGTCAAATAGTGAAGTAATTTATTTTCAGAGTAAATATGAAAAATTGATTTAATTGAATTAATTGAAAATTTTCAGACCCACACAGAAGTTGCACAAGTGTTCTAGTTAATTCCCAAAGTTCTTCACCTACCTCCAACTAGTGTTAACATTTTGCCAGAAGCTCTATTTTTTCTATACATTACACATACACACACTGTAATATATACATTGTTCTTAATCTTCTTTGCATCTTTTTAAAAGATTTTATTTATTTATTTGACAGACAGAGAGACAGGCAGAGAGAGAGGAGGAAGCAGGCTCCCCACTGAGCAGAGAGCCCGATGTGGGGCTCAGTACCAGGACCCTGGGATCATGACCTGATCCGAAGGCAGAGGCTCAATGCACTGAGTCACCCAGGTGCCTCTTTTTTGCATCTTTTTTTTTTAAATTTTTTATTTTTTTTTATTTGTCAGAGAGAGAGGGAGAGAGAGCAAGCACAGGCAGACAGAGTGGCAGGCAGAGGGAGAAGCAGGCTCCCTGCCAAGCAAGGAGCCCGATGTGGGACTCGATCCCAGGACCCTGGGATCATGACCTGAGCCGAAGGCAGCCGCTTAACCAACTGAGCCACCCAGGCGTCCCTCTTTTTTGCATCTTTTAAGAATAAGTTTAGAGGGGCGCCTGGGTGGCTCAGTGGGTTAAAGCCTCTGCCTTCGGCTCAGGTCATGGTCCCAGGGTCCTGGGATCGAGCCCCGCATCTGGCTCTCTGCTCAGTGGGGAGCCTCTTCCTCCTCTCTCTCTCTGCCTGCCTCTCTGCCTACTTGTGATCTCTTTCTGTCAAATAAATAAATAAAATCTTTAAAAAACAATAAGTTTAGAAATCAGTCCCTTTAGCCTGGATCTCCTAAGAGCAAGGCCATTCTCTCATAATCAGCCATCAGATTCACAAAATGGAACATTGATACAATTCAAATATGTAAGAAGTAGTCATTTTCAAATTTCATCAGTTGTTTGATAATGTTTTTTATGGCAACCATTTTACCAATCCAGCTCCAGCATTGCATTTAGTTGTAATGTCTCTTTGAAAGCCTTTATCTTTCATGATATATTTTTGAAGAATCAATTTGGTTTTATATGTTTCCTCATGATTTGATTAAGGTTTTGTGCTTTTTTTTTTCTTTTACCTTTTTTTTTTTTTTTTTTTAAAAACAGGAATACTATGTAAGCAATACTGTGATTTTTCTCAGTGCTTCATCTCAAGAGGCACCTGCTGTCAGTTGTCCATTATTGGTGGTGGTAATTTTAACCACTTGATTAAGGTGATGTCTGCGAGATTTCTCCACCTAAAGATTCTATTCTTTCCTTTTATAATTAATAAGGGGAATAGTTGGACACTGAGGAAATACCTCATTCCCAAACAAACTTCTACCCATTAGTATTAGAATGTGTCTGTGAGTCTTACTTGAATCCATTTACATTTACTGGTTGGCAGTCTGCTTTATGGAAGAGCATCCCCTTCCTCCCTATTCGTTTGTTCGCCTATTTATTAAAATATCTTAAAGCCCATATCTTAAGGTAAGACTTATAAAAATGATTAAATCTCCAAGGTACATCTCGTTTTCATTTTCTAAAAAGAATGTAAAGAATTGGGAGACAAAATTTGGCAAATTTTATTGTGGTCTAAGTAGTATCAAGGGAAGAAAAATGGGAGGAGGGAGGACGCATTGTCTGTTTTTTGTGGGCTTTTTTTCCCTATTTTAGAGGCTATTATTAGAGACTATATGGTGAATGAAAGGATGTTGCGTTGTGATCAAGCTTGGTGAAAGTCAGGTTCCAGAAATTAACCATTCTCTTTGGTGTGGTACCTCTCAGAGGCATTAATATGCTAATGAGCTTGTCACTGTCTTAGCAGAGGATGAAGTACTCTAGTCCCCTGAAGTATGGCTGTGGGCTACCTTTCACTAACATGTTAATTAATGTGCATTATTCAGAATAAGCATTAGACTTTTTTTTTTTAGTTAATAAAAAGATGAACAGGACAATCTATGCCTTCAGGGAATTTATCTATGTTGGGACTGAGGGCAGGCAAAAGAAAATGAAAGAAGGAAAAACAACTCAAACACTGCTATTGCTGGCAGAATAAAAGCTAGGGCACCCAGACTGGGGGATTCAAAGGAGGAAGAGATCTTAATTAGAAGAGGAGGGGCGCCTGGGTGGCTCAGTTGGTTAAGCAACTGCCTTTGGCTGGCGTCATGTTCCTGAAGCCCCAGGATCCCGGAGGTTCAGGATGGAGTCCTGCATCAGGCTCCCTGCTCAGTGGGGGGTCTGCTTCCTCTCTGACCCTCTCCCCTTCCATGCTTGCTCGCTCTCTCTCAAATAAATCTTAAAAAAAGAAAAAGGAAACTGAATGGTGTTTGTAAATAGGTAAGTTTAAACTGAGATGAGGGTAAAAGGGCAGAAGTGGGACAGATGTAATAAGGACATAGGACAGGAGGGTTGTGGGAATTGTGACTGAAAATGAGCTCCTGTATGGTTGTGCAAGAGAGGGAAAGAGGCTGTTCCAGATCATGGAGTCCCTTGAATTACAGCATGAGAAAGTTAGTCCCTTAACGCTGGCTGACTGGGAGTTTTGGGGTGGGAGAGGGAGGGGGAGGAAGGGCAGGGAGTGTATTGAACAGAGTAGAGCTTTAGGAAGATAGAAGTGGTTGTGATGTGTAAACTGGGGTAGAATGAGGGGAGACGAAGTCGGTGATGGAGGATAGTGGTCTTCAAAGTTATTCACTGTATACTTTCTAAAATGGTTTCAAAAACACTTGGTTCATGCATTTTTAAGTTTATAGTTATTTTTTAAAACAAAACTTATCAATGTAACTGTTACAAAGTTTAAAAAAAATCTACATAGCATAGCACTTTCGTGACTTTTGTCATCCATTTTCAAGAATAAACTTTTAAGTTGGGAATGTTAGCCTGTTCTTTTTATCTTGATATCTTTCCATTTCGTACACAATTTTACTGAATAGGTATCTCAACAGAATGGATGGGGCTTTTAAAAGATTTTTTAAGTTTTTTTTGTTTTTGAGAGAGAGCATGAGCATGGGGAGGGACAGAGGGAGAGCTAGAGGGAGAAGCAGACTCCCCTGCTCAGTGGGGAGCCTGAAGCATGAGCCAAAGTCACTTAACCAACTGGGCCATCCAGGTCCCCTGCATAGGGCTTTTTAAAAAGTGATGTATGGGTTGCCTGGGTGGCTCAGATGTTAAGCGTCTGCCTTAGGCTCAGGTCATGATCTTAGGGTCCTGGGATGCAGTTCTGCATCAGGCTCCCTGCTTGGTGGGAAGCCTGCCTCTCCCTCTCCCACTCCCCATCCTTGTGTTCCCTCTCTTGCTGTCTCTTTCCCTCTCTATGTCAAATAAATAAAATCATAAAAAAATAAAAATAAGCGATGTGTGTATTCATGATGAATATAGTTTGCCAGAATGAGACAATACTTAGCATCCATTTCTACCTTTTATTTTAAGACCTGTGTGCACTGAGAAATTTTGTTGATACAAATAAGTTGGTGGAAATGGTTTTGCTAACAGCACTAATTTCCTTGAATTTCTTTGAACTTATATGCTAAATTTCTAAAAACATGTTTTTAATGAGCTATCAGCCTTTCCAATTTTTTTGAAAGCAAAGAATTGAAACATATCTGACTTGTAAATGTCTTTGTTACAGTCTTTAGGGAGTTGATCTCTTAACAATTCCAGTAGTATCTCCGTGGGTCTGTTTGTTTGACAGTGGAGGTTTTTCCAGCCTTGGGGGCAGTGTAACATGATGGTCTTGGAGCTGAGAAACTGGTCTTGTCCTGTGGAAGCCGGAGACTGTAAAAGGGAAAGCCTTAGGATCCAAACTCCTAGACACATTTTTGCGATGAGTACTGGAAGTTGGGGGTCTAAGATATCCCTTCAAGTCATCCATCTGATTTATTCCCAGGAAAATCTTTGTGTCCCCCGTGGGGTTTGGGTGCCCTGGTTTGGTCTCAGCAAAAGACATCAGAGCCTCTGAATGAGGGTGTTGGGAACTGAGAGGTGGGAATACAGAATATTTTATAAAAGTAGAATTTATGGCTCTTAGCAACGATTAAATGATGGGGGCCAGAAAGGTATATTAAAAAGGAAACTGTATGGGCACCTGTGGGTTAAAGTGGGCCTGTGGACGCAGTGGGTTAAAGCCTCTGCCTTCAGCTCAGGTCATGATCTCAGGGTCCTGGGATGGAGCCCCACATCAGGCTCTCTGCTCAGCATGGAGCCTGCTTGCCTCTCTGCTTACTTGTGATCTCTGTCAAATAAATAAATCTTAAAGTCTGCAGTTACTTTTTTTTTTTCTTTATGTTTGAGAACTCAAGATCACAGGAGAGAGCCCTTGAAGAACTTATTTTTATAAGATCTGTTGGGACAGTTTAATTTTTAGAACAAATGTGACATCGAGGTAGAGATTCTATGATGTACCTGCAAATATGGATCTGGCATCAGGGCAGGAGAATTTTGGAGGTTATTTGCATTATAGGTGATAATAGAAGCCACACATTTTTAAGGTGGGGGGAAAGGACGGTGTGTGTGTGTGTGTGTGTGTGTGTGTAAAATGTGAGGACAAAAGTAGAAGGAAACTACCTACATAAAACAATGAGGAAAAAAAATAAGACTAGTCCAGAAAGGTAGAAAAATATCTGGTGTACTTCCAGAGAACCCAAGAAAAGAAAATTTAGGAGGAGGGCATTGGGATAGTGAAAGTCAGCTTAGTTAAGTGCTGTAGAGAAGTAGCACAATAGATCTAAGAAGGGTCCTCTAGTTTTGGCAAATTACTGCTGATCCTTAAGATGAGAATCCCAAGAATGAAGGAGAAATAGGCCAGATTGCTTGTCTTGAGGAGGAGGTGAAGGCTGCGCAGGGAACTACCTCTTCAAGAAATTTGATGAAAAATCATTTTAGAGAATAGCAAGCTTAAGTTCTGGATTGAGTGTGTCAGGAAAACAACCCTTGTACTCAGAATTTACCTTAATTACCTTTATATGCTCATAGAGTATAGTGTACAGGCCTTATCTTCCCTCCACCATTGTAATGTTACTGTTTCCGTAGTTGAGTCTTAGATGAGGTGGTTGGTGTTTAAAGGCAGTGTTGTGGGACGCCTGGGTGGCTCAGTTGGTTAAGCGGCTGCCTTCGGCTCAGGTCGTGATCCCAGCGTCCTGGGATCGAGTCCCACATCGGGCTCCTTGCTCGGCAGGGAGCCTGCTTCTGCCTCTGCCTGCCACTCTGTCTGCCTGTGCTCGCTCGCTCGCTCTCCCTCTCTCTCTGACAAATAAATAAATTTAAAAAAATTTTAAAGGCAGTGTTGTTGGAAAAATAGATCTTTCAACAGCAGTAGCATGAGAAGCACTTGTGTATCTTCTCGTCTTTTAAGCGTATCTGTGGTCAAGAGTAGAACGGTGGTCAGGAGTGCTACTCAGACTGTTCTCCCTTGCTTTTGTTCTGGCTGCCCGCACTCTTTGCCCCTGACTTAGTGCTGCAGAGTTCATCAGATACCTTTATGACAGTAAAGTAGGAACGGGGTTGATTTTTTGAGGGTAGTTCTGGGAACTTAGGGATTTGGCACATATTCTGAGAATTTAAGGTTTAAGAACAGTAGATTCAAAATTCTTTTTTTTTTTTTAAAGATTTTATTTATTTGTCAGAGCGAGCACAGGCAGACAGAGTGGCAGGCAGAGGCAGAGGGAGAAGCAGGCTCCCTGCTGAGCAAGGAGCCCGATGCGGGACTCAATCCCAGGACACTGGGATCATGACCTGAGCCGAAGGCAGCCACTTAACCAACTGAGCCACCCAGGCGTCCCTCAGAATTCTTATTGAAAGAGCATGAAATTAGCATGAATTTGTAGTATGTATGAGCATTGTTAACAAGGAATAGAAAAGAGACTTACGGTATTGATGCAGGTAGAACCGGGATTGTCTCCACTGAATTAGAATGTTGTACTCTTAATGGGGACTAGGGTTCCTATATACTTCTTTCCTCCTCTTCTGCTGCAGTGACTAAGGGTGTCAGATAATCGGGAGAGGAGTAATATGATACCTGGGGTTCTCTTAGAATACTGTGTAAAAGCAAAAGGTCTTCAGCTTGGAAAAGAAATCTTCTTGCTTAACTACTAAAAAAAAAAATGTGGTTTTAATTAATAATTGAGAATTTTAATAAAGTGTTAGCATAGCACAGTTGAATAAGTGTATATTCTGCCCAGAATTGTTGCCCAAAAGAGGTAACAACTGTTGAATTTAACTAATTTGTTGCTTAGCATCCCTGTGCCATTCCTAATTACAGGGTGGCAGTGTGACTTCTCTAGGCAGTTAAGAGGATATTGCAAAATGTAATAATGTTACTTTTTAAAAATTAGAAGGCTGGATTGATTTTGGTTGGCCACATTCTCCTACTCTTCCTGTCTCCCTTCTTTGGGAACCCTGTGTCCCACCCTGTGCTACAGTCCTTGGGCAGTTTGCCAGACATGGCATGGTTTGCCTTTACTCCCTCACCATCCTTGGATCTCTCTGCTGGGAATGCCCTCTTCCTACCCTCTGTCCTGCTTGGCAACTCCAGTGTATCTTCCAAGAACTGCCTGATTTTTTGAAGTCTTGTACTCACCAGGGTAAATTTAGACATACAACAACTAAAAGCATATAATAGTTAACAGTATACTGTGTATATTCTTATACTGTCTATCTTTTCTTAGTATGTATGTGTACACATATCTGGACATACATACTTACAAGCATGTACTTTCTGTCTAGTGTTTATATCTGTGTTCCTTATTGAGGCTTGGCACTCCCAGTATATGGGCTGCCCTACTTGTTGAAATGGATGAAAATATTTAAAAATAAATGGAAACCACATTGAGATTTTCTGTATCTAGAAACAGACCTAAATGCACAGGGAAGGAAACATTTACTCATTTGCCTGACTCCATGTTAGAGACTTTATATACGTTATCTTAGAATGCGTGTCTTAAAAGTCTTTCCCTTTATTTTGTAGATGAGGAAGCAGACCCAAATTAATTAGGTATTTGTGTTAAGTTCATACAGTTCATGAGTAGCAAAACACGAGATTTGAACCCAGATCTGTCTTTGTTTGAAGAGCCTCTATCCTTTTCACACCACTGTTTGCTGTTCACTATGTAGAGGTTAAATTAATCATCTTCAAACTTCCACATGGGTCCAACTTTAAACTTTTACATTTCCCTTAAATTTAAAATAGCTAAAAATTGCACCATTGCTTTCTGTTCCTTTGGATTTTCTTTGGTGCTGGTGCAAGGAGCTGAGAGTAGGTAGAGGATACACCTTGAACTGTAAGGATATTTTCTCTCTTCCACTAGATGACCTCTTAGCTTTATACAAAGGGAAGTATTCTGTTTTATAAGTTAACAAAGAGAAATGTCATTTTTCTGTTGTTACTTTCTCATCATTTTTTTCTTGATCTCTTAGTGTGTATTGTAACACATTTGGTTCTTATAATTTGGGACTAGAAGGATCTGTTGAGTTTAATTTATGTTTTGGGTCTTTGCCATATGATGCTTTAAATATAAGGCTTCAGTTTGTCCTCTCGGTTTCTATTCCTATTAGGAATTCTCTTCTACTAGGGTTCTGTTAGAATTCACTAAAACCCACAAGTTTTCATTGAAAGATTGAAGAGTGCACTTACGATGACGAGCACTAAGTAACATATAGAATTGTTGAATCAATTATATTGTGCACCTGAAATTAATATAACACTGTATGTTTACTGGAATTAAAGTAAATACTTAAGTAAAAAAAATTTTTTAAAAAGATGTCAGCTTTTTCATGGAAGCGTTTATTTTATAATTAAATGTGGGGTTTTGAAAAAGTGAAGATTGCCTACTTAAGTGTTTATTGGGATCCTGTCTCTCATGCAGAGCTTGTAAGTCCTCTTCCTTTTTCCACTCTATCCTGGTTGCCCTTCAGCTAAGACAGTAAATTTCCTGGGGAAGAGGAAGTATAGGAATTTGGGGAGGTCGGGTAATTTGAAAAAGCATTTTAGAGTGATCATTATCTTTAGTATGCTTTTTGGTCAGTTTGAAATTTCAAATAACATGAAAAGATGACCTGATTTTTCTTACTTCATCAGTGGACGAGCCTAGGTTTTTAAGGCTGTGAAGCCCTAAGGACTGTTGCTGCTATAGTGTCGAAGCCCCTGTAAACTTAAGGTAGTTCACCAGAAAGAAGGTGCTCAGCTGGGGTATGGAGGCATGAAACGTCTCTCTTCATCTGCAGTAATAGTCCTTGTCTTTGTCTTTTGTGTAATACTAATATCACCTCTTTGGCTTTCTTAGGCTTACTGTTTCATGTTTTATCTCTGGTGTAAAAAAAAAAAAAATTCTTTTCAACCTATTGGTTGAAATTTTGGCTTTAAAACTATGTCTCTGGTGGATAGGCTATAGTTGGGTGTTACTTTTTTATTAGTTGGGGATCTTTGCTTTTAAGTGTATAGTCCAGCTATGTAATGTGATTACTGGTCTGGTTGGATTACGTCTGTTTTTTTCTGTCTCTCTTTTTTGTCCTCTGGTGCTTTTTTCCTTTCTTTTGGGTTAATGATATTTTTTAGTATTGGATTTTAATTCCCCTATTGGCTTTCTAGCTATTCTTTTTTGTGTATTTTAGAGAGTACTCACAAGGATTGTAACCCTTTAATTTATCACCGTCTAGTTAGTGTTCTACTTTGCATAAACTATAGGAGCCTTGTTAACAGTTCAGCTACATTTACTACCTCTATGTTGTCTGTTTTATCAGAATATTATTTACTGTACCATCACTCAGTATATGCTGTAGGGTTTTTTCGTTAGTGGTAATACTTTTTTTATTGATTATGTTTCTCTTCTTGTAACCTGTGGCAGACATTTGCAAGATAACTGAGTAAGACTTAAGTGTGCAGTCTGTCGTATGGGAACCAAATCCTCATGGCCTCCATAAAGATGAGATCCAGAGCCTTATTAGTCCAATCAAGAACTGATGAAGAAATCTTGAGTTCAGAAAGGAGGGCTCAGGCCAGGATGAATCCACAGACACTGGCAGGAGGCAACAGTTCTGGGAGATAGAGTGAAGCTTTGTCACCATTGCCTGTGCCAGAGTGGAACATCTCCTTTGGTAGAGAACTCATTCATTGTCCCACCGTGGTGATTAGAGTGGTGTCCAAATGTAAAGCAAAATACAGGTTTTGTTGCCCTCTAACAGTATGTTTCTTAAATATAGTTGTTCCGCAACCTGCATTTGAATTAGTAGGTATATTTATTAAAAATGAGTGCTCCTGGAGCTTACCCCAAACTTCCATAATCAGTATTTGACTGTGCCACCTGCTATCTGCATTTCAAGTTAAGTGCTCCAAGCTTGCCTTACACACGGCAATGTTGGACAGTCGCCACTCTAGGAGTCCTGGCTTTCTAAGGACCAGTATCATGTTTTTAATGGTTATCTTTAAGATTAACAAGTATGAGACTGATGAAACAGTTTGGTCATAGTCATAGAATTCTAGAGCCTGCATAAAGGTGCCTTCGAGGTCATTCTAGCTCAACAATCCTGTACTAGAAGGAGAAAAACAGAGGCCAAATAAGAGTATCTGAGTGGTTTTTACAACTTTCTCATTCAAAATAAATACTGTGCTATGAATTGTAGATCAGCATAAACTGTATAAAAGTTGTCTGCACTATGTAAGTAATTATTTTAATGTTAGGTGTTATTTTGAATCCAGTTTGAAAATCTCTGCCTTTTAATTGGGGGTATTGAAACTATTTGTGCTCAGCAAGGCTATTGGCATGGTTGTGTTTAAATCTCACAGCTTTCTGTGTGTCCTGTCTCTTCTTTTATCCTCTTTTTCTGCCTTTTGGATGGATTTTTTTTTTTTATGATTCCATTTTATGGGCTTTATTGGCTTACTAGCTATATATCTTTGGTGGGTCTGGGGTTTGTTTTTTTAATGTTTAATGGCTACTGTAGAGTTTCTGATTAGTGTACATCTTTAAACAGTCTGCCTTTAAGTAATGTGTTATCTCCTCAGTGTAAGAACAGTGTACTTTGCCCTTTTCCTGACTTTGTGCTGTTATAGTCACACATTTTAGCTTCTATATATGTTAGAAACCCGAAGTACATTTTTTAAAAGTTTTTATTTAAATTCCAGTTAGCATACAGTGTAATTAGTTTCAGATGTACAATACAGTGATTCAGCACGTCCATACAACACCTGGTGCTCATCACAACTGCCCCCCCTTAATCCCCATCACCTATTTCACCGACCTCCCCTCTGTTCATTCTAGTTAAGAGTAGATTTTTTCTTTTTTTTATATTTGCAGTACATATTTCTACTTTAAACAATTATCTTTCAAAGAGATTTTTAAATAAGAAAAGTCTTTTGTACAATTGGTATAATTTTCTTTTTGCTTGAAGGACTTTAATAATTCTTGTAGTGCAGGTTTGCTAGTGATGATGTCTGTCAGCTTTTGTGTGTTTGAAATCTGTGTATTTGAAAGATACGAGTTTCAGAGATACTTTAAGGATGTTTATTTACTGGCTACAGAGTTGTAGGTTGACCTTTTTTTTCCTTTGGCTTTGGGTTGTTTTTTTCTTTTAGTACTTCAAGGATGCTCTACTCTCTCCTGGCTTATATTGTTTCTGATGAGAAGTCTGCTATAATTCTTACATTTGTTCTTTTGCTTAAAATGTGGGTTATTCTGACTGCATTGCAGAATTTACTTTACCAGTGTTTGACATTTTATTTAGAAGTTGTTAGTGTTCTGAATGAACATGTAAGTTCTCAGTGATCACACTGTGCTGAGTTTTCATAGCCTCTGTCCCCTCTGTTTCTAGAGACAACTAGACATACCTGTAGAAAAAGGAGAGGGAGCATCCTTGAGTCTTTCATGGCTTGAATGTAAGAGTTGATGTAAGAATCTCTTGTGACCTTTATATCACTCCAGAAACATTGAAGATAGTCTTACTTATGCTGCTTCAGACAGGCAAGGGGTACTTTTTAGTTTCAGAGTGTTATAAGGAGTATTTCTGATGTCTCTGATAGTTGGTGTGGATGACTACAGCTCAGAGTCTGATGTGATTATTATACCTTCAGCCCTGGACTTTGTCTCACAAGATGAAATGTTGACGCCACTGGGGAGACTGGACAAGTATGCTGCAAGTGAGAACGTGTTTAACAGGTATGTGCATATTCTTTTTCTTGTGGAAGTGGAAGGATTAACTATTACATTCATTTCAATAGGGAAAATCCAGTTTTTCAGTTTAAAGTGGTATTAACATGTGTAGTCTCAGCCAGCATGTTTTGTTAATAATCACAGCCAAGGCCTCTTTTGTAATTGTTTATTCCTTGATCCTAGTAAGTATGTGACACTCTTTGTTAGCATTTTGGCAAAAAAAAACCCAAACAAATAAAAACACCTTTACCTTTTGGTGTTCGGCATAATTTTAATATTAGTGTAAAGTGATTACTGAGGGGAGTATATTATTCTTTCAACAGGTGGTGTTGTAAACCTACTATGTGCCAGGTGATGTTCAAGGGGATTGGGATGCTTCCTAATGCATTGTTTCTCCAACTGTGGTCCCCAGGATACCTGTATCAGTTTTCTGGGAAATCTGAAAGTCTTAAATTTTTTGAGTATAGATGTATAAAACTCAGTAAAAATATGTGAAGGTAATATTTTACATAATGAGGAATGTGTGTATTTTCCTATAATTTGATAGTTGAAGATAACTGAAATTTTATAGAATTTTCAGTGACCTTAGAAATTTGTCACTTCAGGGACGCCTGGGTGGCTCAGTAGAGTCTACCTTTTGGAATTCTAAATATTACTTATTAACACTGCTAAGCACTATATCATTTTCTTTTTCTTTTAGACAAATGGTGGCCCGGAGTTTACTGGACACGTTGAGGGAAGTCTGCGATGATGAAAGAGATTGCATTGCTGTTTTGGAAAGAATTAGCAGATTAGCTGACGATTCAGGTATACGTTTATGCAGAGAAAGGTTTCTTTAACCAAATTTGAGGGTTTTTTTAACCAAATTATGAACTAATGAAAAACTTAGTGTATTATGAGACTTCTTTAAAAGATTTCCTAAGTAAATGACCAAATACATCAGTAAGAAGAAGAAAAAACTTTCTAAGAGCCACATTTTGTGTTTGGTTTGTTTAATTTTGGAAATTTCTCATCAGAAAAATCTACAAGTTGTTTTTGCAACATGTATGTTAATATTTCAGCATTGCTGAAAACTTAAAATAATTTTGAATAAATTTTAAAAGGGATGGAGTGAGCTATAACTTTTTTTAGGCAAATATAAAATGCTTCTATCAATCATGATAAAACTAGAGCATTTTGTCTCCAAAGAGAAGATAGGATGGTCTGCTTAAGAAAGAGGTAAACCTGGGGCGCAAGGGTGGCTCAGTTGGTTCAAGTCTCTGCCTCCCGCTCAGGTCTTGATCCCAGAGTCCTGGGATCAGCCTGGCGTCTGGCTCTCTGCTCAGGAGGGAGCCTGCTTCCCTTCCTCTCTCTGTGCCTGCCTCTCTGCCTGCTTGTGATCTCTGTCTGTCAATGGATAAAAAATTTTTTTTAATGTTAAAAAAAAAAGAAAAGAGGTAAACCTGACTTCAACATGGTTATATTAAGTTTCTTAAAAATATTTTTTCTTGAGGCAAAATATGCATAACATAAACCTTACCATTTTAACTTAATCTTAAGTCATATGCATATCTTTTTTATTTTAGGAACAATTCAAAAATAAATAATTTTTTTTCTTAAACCCATTATCTCTTTATTAAAATGTGTTATTTTTCACTTTCTAACAAACTTTTTGGCATGTCAACACTGATTTTTAATTTTTAGATGGGCTCCTCTTTTGGTGAGCAATTTGTTTTATGGGACTATGTTTTACTATTTACATAAGCCTTAAGTGTTTTTTTATTTTCTTATATAGTAGAAAAAAATTTATAAGCTTACAAATAATCTGTCTAATGGTGATGTCTAATGATGATATATGTACTTGCTCATGTATGTATGCTTGTTCCAGAATGGTTTTAGGAGAATCTCATCAATTATAATTTTCACTTATTTATTTTTTGCACTGTGGTTATTCCCTTCTTAGTTATTAGAATAGATATTCTTTAGGGAGAAATTTGTGTTTATTTTCTTTTACCTGTTTGTCACCCATAGTACTTGTTTTTATAAATATATTTATCTATATATAGTTGAGCCTTGAACATGGGTTTGAGCTGTGCAGGTCCATTGATAGATTTTTTTCGATAAGTACAGGACTATAAATGTATTTTCCTTATGATTTTCTTAATAACATAATTCTTTCCCCTAGCTTACTTTATTGTAAGAATACAATATACAATATGTAAAACATAAAAAGTACGTGTTAATCGACTTGTTATTGGTAAGGCTTTCAGTCAACAGTAGGCTAATAGTAGTCAGGTTTTGGGGGTGTCAAAAGTTTTATGTGGATTTTCTACACAGGGAGGGGTCAGTACCCCAGCCCCTTAGTTTTCAAGGGTCAACTGTATATTTTTTTTTAAATATACTCTCAAGTTGTTGAGTTCATGGTAAATATATCTATTGACTTTCACATTTTTTTGTTCATTTGGTAAGCGTAATACAGTGCACAGTCCTAGGCCAGATTCTAGAATAAATGCTAGAGCAGTTACTAAGGTGAATAAGAATTCCTGTCATCAAATTAACAGTTTAATGAATGCAAATAACTTACAAATAATACTTTTATAACAGGGAGAGTTGGTACTGGTTTCAGAAAGTTAGTGACATTTATTTAAATTTAGTAGAACATCATTCTCATCACCTCATCAAGGTGTACAGAGAAGGGAAACAGCATACTCAGGAGAAGAGAAGACTGGTTTAGAGGATTAAGGAGTTCAAGATAGTGGCCCATTTGGTCAACAGGTAGTTTACTGAGTCTACGGCTTAAAATAATGAGGCTGTTCAATAAGGCAGTCGAGGGCTAGATTGTAGGGGTCCATACCGTGCCACGCTAGAGTGTGTTTTTATGATATAGAACAGTAATGTACCAGTACAGCCACTTGGTGACAAAGATGGGCAACAAGAACACTTGTTGGGGAGCTCTGTTACTTTAATATTGAATAAAACTCACTACAAAAAGTACATGGACTGGGGTGCCTGGGTGGCTCAGTGGGTTAAAGCCTCTGCCTTTGGCTCAAGTCATGATCTCAGGGTCCTGGGATCGAGCCCCGCATCTGGCTTTCTGCCCATTAGGGAGCCTGCTTCCCTTCCTCTCTCTCTGCCTGCCTCTCTATCTACTTGTCATCTCTCTCTGTTAAATAAATAAATAAAATCTTTAAAAAAAATACATGGACTATAAATTTTCAGCTCCATGAAGTAAAGCAAAATGAAGACCCATGTAATTACTACTCAGATCAAGAGATAAGCTAGCATCCCAGAAACCATTTCAGGGCACCTTCTCATTTCTGTCCTGTTCTTCTTTCCCAAGTTAAATCCATGTTTTGACCCTAAGTGTGTAGATTAGTTTTCCCCTCTGAACTTTTATATGGAATCATACTGAAAATGTTCTTTTGTGTCTAGCTTCTTTATACTTCTGAAGCTTATCATGTTGGTGTGTAACTGTATGTATAGATTTTTTTAAAATTGAAACAGAAAAGAGTTGGATGAAAAAAAAAACTTACTAAATTAGTAGTAAATTTAAATAAGCATTTGCTATATAAAAATCCTAAAATATGAGTAATAACTTTAGGGAAATAAAATCAAGATAAAAGTTGATAAGGATAAGGCAAATGAAAGATTTAAAGGTTCTAAGCTCCTTGTTTGCTTAAGAGAATGGAATATATGCCTTAATTTTACAGCTGTATGTTTTTCAGTAGTCATGATCAGCCCAGCCTATCAAGTCAGAGACCTTGAACTCCCTTTTCTTCATTCTCTTCAGCCATCATAATAGCTCTGAAATCCCTCCCCAGCACTTCAGTTCCTCCCATATGACTCACAGTGTGTTCATTTCTTGACTCTGTTTTGTTCCATTGGTCTGTTTGCCTAACCAGGTCTTTGAAGAAAGAAAAATTACTGATCACATTCTTCCTTTTTTTTTTTTTTTTTTTTAAGATTTTATTTATTTATTTAAGAGAGGGACTGAGCAGTGGGGAGGGGCCAAGGAAGAGGGAGAAGCAGACTCTTGGCTAAACAAGGAGCCTGATGTCGGTGAGAGCATGACTTGAGCCAAAGGCAGACGCCCAACCGACTGAGCTACCCAGGCACCCCTACTGATTTCATTCTTAACCAGAACTGTAACTTGTATCCTTCTTTTGCTTCAAAAATATGTATAAGTATTAGATCCATGTAAGCAAATACAGGGTCAGTGAGGAAAAGGAGAGGCCTATGTCTTTTTTTTTTTAACTAATTATTTTTCAAAACAGAAGCACTATTTTGTTCAGTTACTGTCTAACTTCAAATGGCAGAACCATATAATAGAAATTCCAAATAATTGGTTTGTTGATAAGATTCTTAGCTTTGTAAGATGCTAGCACATTTTCTCCTAATACTTTCATTAATTTGTTTGTTGAAATCTAAAGTTCCTCTGGACCCATGCATGCATATTTACCTTAAAGTAACTGTAATGATATAATCATTAATACCAAAGTTCTAATTAGGTCTGATGTAATGAATTGTATTGATAATCTGTCATGTCTGTATGTGTCTTGGTCTTTTACATTTCTTCTGAGAACTGCCTGTCCGTATCCTTATTTTCTTCCTTGTGTTCATTTGAACAATGGGTTCTTTGTATATTTAGTTTATTAATACTTTGTTATATGTGTATTTTCTCCCAGGCTGGCTTGCCTTTTAACTGAGTATCGTACCTGTTGTCTATAATGGAGGCTTTATAAAATGGAATTAGTTGGTCTCAAAGTTGGTTTGGGGGTTTTGTTTGCCTTGGAAGGGCTTCTCACCTCAAGATTAAACTTTTTTTGTTTTAATGTTGTCTTTTAGTGCTTTTGATCTTTAAAAAAAAGTTTAGAACTTTAATTACAATTCATGTATGATATGCAGGATAGGAATCATCCTTTTTACTCACATAACTGATTCTCCTGCCATTACTCTTAGGCAGTTCCTCCTTTTGAAACCCAGAGATTTGAAATGCTGTATTTGTCATTCTTAAATTTGCTGCACATACTTGGGTCTTTCAGATTTTTTTGTTTCTTTAAATTGATTGGTCTACTTTATTTTAGTCTTAGTTAATTTTAACTATAAATTCTGCATTCATTGATTAAATTTAGGTTAGGAACCAGTCCTTATGACTTGTCCTAGGAGGCTCTTAAATAGTTCATAGATATTACATATTTTCTTGGTGTGAATATTGGATATTTAACCCCTAGCATATGTGACACAATGTAGGTGGTGGATAAATTTGGTCATAATAGGACATGATTGCATACTTAGTGTACAGTAGGAAGATAGAAGCCTGGGGATGGGAGTAGGATCTTCCTTTTACTCGAGGGGTTGACCTGCATGTGATTGTGAAAAAGGATCCTAGAGTTAGAGAACACTGTATAAGTCCCTTTTATGCCGAGGATGGAAGTCCAGAGCTTTCCTGAATAGTCTTAAGCCCAGGCAAAGATTTTGTTAATTTGGGATAATGTGTTTGCTCACATTTCTGTTATTTCAATAGAACCAACGGTGAGAGCAGAGCTGATGGAACAGGTGCCTCATATTGCATTGTTTTGTCAAGAAAACCGGCCTTCAATCCCATATGCTTTTTCCAAATACTTACTACCTATTGTGGTTAGATATCTTGCAGATCAGAATAATCAGGTAAGAGTGCCATTTACATGTTTTTACATTTACCATGTTGTATGTAGAATGGCCTCCCCTAGCTGGACTCATTTGAGTGCTTTTTCCTCTTCAGCTCCATTATTCTGTTTTTTCAAAATGACTTTGTGTCTTAGACAAGATATATTGAGAGTCTGGCAAATCTAGAAAGTCGCCTTAATGCCATGATAAGACAGTGCCCAGTAGCTGCATTCTTACATGGTACCCTCGTGGGTACCCCTCAGAAAGTTTCCTAATTAGAGAGTCACCGTTCACAAGGGTGGCTTTCCTTTTGCATGTGTGATAGCATGTGAGCCAGGAGGAGGGGCAGAGGGAGAGGGAGAGAAGCTGACCTCCTGCTGAGCAGGATACCCAATGCAGGGCTCAGTCCCAGCATCTGGGATCAAGAGTCGGGCGCCCAACCGGGATGGCTTTCCTGTTCCAGTTCATCTGTCGTATCACAGTCTGCCAAGTTCTGTGTTGGTAATAGCTGGAGAAAATAGCAACAAGTTTTTTATTTGCAAAGTTTTGCCAGTTATGAATCCCTTTTAAGTTGAGATGAAAAGTCTTCACTTTCGTGAAAAATCAAGTAATAGGGTCTTATTACATCATGTATGTACTTTGTTCTGATTTTTTCCTAGGTAAGAAAAACAAGTCAGGCAGCTTTGCTGGCTCTGCTGGAACAGGAGTTAATTGAGCGATTTGATGTGGAGACCAAAGTGTGCCCCGTCCTCATAGAGCTAACTGCCCCAGATAGCAACGATGATGTGAAAACAGAAGCTGTGGCTGTAAGTAGAAGACACTTTTTCTTTAAAAGGCAAAAGTTCTTCACTGTTTTGACAAATAGGAGGTGCTCAAATATTGTATTATGTGCTTTGGAGTGTATTAGCTATCAGAGTAGCCCCAAAGCATTAGAAAGGGCTAGAGAGGGACATAGGCATATAAAAGAGGTCTGTGTTCTGTGGGCCCCATGTTGTACTTAGCACCTGTGAATTAGATGGGCTCTATCGCAGGGCTCTGAGAAAGCAAGATATGCAGCAAGAGAATAATAAGTAACTGTAAATTCATTATTACAGAAAAAGAAGATGGGAGAAATAATCAGTGCAGTTAAAACAAAAAACACAAAAACCCAGTATTGGGTGAAGAAACGTTGGTGAAACTCTAGTTGCTATTGAACACTTTTCTAGGCACTATGTAAGCACAGGGAAAAAAAAATAGCTCCTGCCCTTGACAGTGTGGTCTTTGGGGGAAGGATAGTCAGGCAAGTAATTTTATAATGATATATAATATGTGATAGAAATTGTGATAATAAGAAAAACACATGAATTAAATCATGTACACAACAAAGTCTGGTTTAACAAGTCCATCTAAAATTTCAGATCTACTTGGATGGTGAGAGTTTACTGTTTAAACCTAAAATAAGGACATCTGGCTGGCTCAGTTAGTGGCGTGTGTGATTCTTCGTCTTGGGGTTATGGGTTCGAACCCCATGTTGGGTGTAGAGATTACTTAAAATAAAAAATAAAACCCTAAAATAATAGCATCTTTGTAGATATGAAAAGAATTACACAAAAATTGGGTAATGTTTCTGGATAATTAGGATGAATTAAGTTATCTCTATAGTCCCCTTTCCCTTGGAAATGTCTTGATTCCATTATTTTATTTTTTAGATACTCCATACCGGTTAATAGTAAATTCAGATACTTTTCAGTAATATCACTTTTATTGAAATGAAATTCACATAATGAAAAACCATTTTAAAGTGTACAATTAAGTTTGCATTTATTACATTCACCATGTTGTACAATCAGCACCTCTGTCACATTCCAAAGTGTAGAATTTTTTATTTCACAAGTTCCTCAATGAAGAAAATCAGTTTTTGCATAACTGAGGAGAGTTTAACTTGCTCTATTATTTTTATGGGACTTAACAGTAGTGAAGCATTATACCTAATGGACTATATCCAGCACTAGAATGAAACCCAGGATTCTTTTACAGTTGGTTTGTTTATTTTATCATATTCTGCACATCCTAGCTTTCTAGTTGTTCTCTATATTGGAGATAATTCATTCTGATGAATTTAATTACGTTAGATCAGTGATACAGGATGTAACTTCAGATCTTTAGGGCTTGAAAATGCTTAGAAACAGGATAGAGTCAAAGAACAAAACTGGCTTTGGAATTTGGGAAATACAGATGTTACCACCAGTTGTGAGGATGCTGGGATTTTGATAGGGATTGTGTTGAATCTATAAATCAGTTTGGAGATAATCACCCACCTAACAATCCATGAGTACGGTCGATTTCCCCATTTATTTAGGTGTTTTGTGTTTCTCCCTCAGTGTTTTGTAGTTTTCAGTAGACAGAGCGTATCTGTATTTTGTTGAACCATGTTTCTTAACATTGCTGTGAATGTTACTGTTTTTCATTTCCTTGCTAATTATAGAAATACATTTTATTTTTGGTTCTAGTATATGTCCTGCAAACTTCCTAAGCCCAGTTATTTGTTCTAGTGGCTTTTCTGTAGAGTCCTTGGAATTTTTCTATGGAGAGAATCATGTCCTGTATGAATAGTGTTTTCTTTCTTTGCAATCTCTATCCCTCTTATTTCTCATCATGTTTGTATGGACTAGGAGTAGGGATAGTAATAACAGACCATCAGATTTCTTTCTGTACTAACTGGAGGGTGGAGTGGGGTATTTATTTAAATAACACTGGGCCAATTTTCAAACATAGTTCATCCTCGTTTGCCTGGGACTGCGTTACCTGAAACTGCGTGTTGGAACTGGGTCCTTGTCTTCATTAGAACCGAGGGACGCAGTTCTCTTTTGCACAAGTTTCTGTTAACATGGTACTTTGCAAGGTAAGGACTGCCTCTAGAGAGTCTTCTCTTAGCAGTACAAGTATACTGAGCCCAAATTCTTCTTGTGGATCATCTTTCCTTTGAACAGTGACCATTTATTTTCTTACTGTTAAAGTTATCAGGCAAAATAATATGATTGAAACTATACTCAGAAATGAAATTTTTCAGATTATCTCTGGGTTTACTGTGCATTTGGTAATTATTGATAGTAGTAAATATCTATTTTTCTCCCTTGAACCTGGATAAATAAGATGAATGTTGTTTGTGATGTATGCGGGAAAATGATGCCACAACCTATTTTATATTTTCTAAAGTATATACTTTTGATAAGTTAGCAGACTTAACTTGAAAAGTCTTAGTTTGAAGATGTTTTCAGTGTGCTTTTGTTCTTATCCATTTTAGATAATGTGCAAAATGGCTCCCATGGTTGGGAAGGACATTACAGAGCGTCTTATCCTCCCTAGGTTTTGTGAGATGTGCTGTGATTGCAGAATGTTTCATGTTCGAAAGGTATTTTTTAGGCATTTTGTTTGTTTAAGAACACATGGTTATAGTGGTTACTATATTGATACATGAAACTTAAAAGATTATTTTAAAAGCCCTGTGTTTGGATGATTTTGAAATGTCAGTGATGCTTCTGTTGTCAGGTCTGTGCTGCCAATTTTGGAGATATCTGCAGTGTAGTTGGCCAGCAAGCTACTGAGGAGATGTTGGTGAGTAGTGCAGAGATAAAGGGGTCACAGAGGGGTAAGCAGTCCATTACAGAGTAATAAAGTTTAAAATGCATACATTTACCCCCACATTTTATTAACACAGTCTCATGGATGTGAACCAGAAAGATAATATGACTCTGAGTTTGGGAGTTTACATTTCTATAATCTAGGCACTTGAATTGTGTTTTGATTATAGTTTGTTTAAAATGCAGATATGTGGTATGTAAGGACCATTGATTTATTTTTACCTCTCCCATTTCTACTAAACAAATCAATTGTACTCGAAGAAATCTGTAATTTTATTGCAACTCTCGAGTATTCTAGTGACAAATCTACAGCTTGTTATTTTTAAATGGTTAGTGCCTGGGATATACATGCTTCGTGTACCAGTTAACCTACTTGAAGAGTTTCTGAAACCATCCATTAGGCAAAACAATTTAGGTACGAGCTTTTGCATGAAATTGAAGCTGTGTTTGTTGTTTCTGCTTTTCCAGTCAGGGCTGTGAATGAGGTGTGATTTATTTCAAATTGCTGAGTTTTAATACAAAACAGATCTTCTAAATTGTTACAGGAAAATCTAGTATTTTGAAACATTGTGAAAGCAGAAAATGAAATAAAATGAATCACTGAAACCCGCGTTGTCTGCCTAACACACCACTGTCCTTGCGTAGCTGCCCAGGTTTTTCCAGCTTTGTTCTGATAACGTGTGGGGAGTCCGGAAGGCTTGTGCCGAATGCTTCATGGCCGTTTCCTGTGCGACATGTCAAGAAATCAGACGGACTAAACTGTCAGCACTGTTTATTAATTTGATCAGTGATCCTTCACGTTGGGTAGGGTTTTGTCTAATTCTCATTTTTGTAGAATGATACGTTTTACACAAAACATGATTTGATTTCATGATTTAAGAAATTTATTAAAGTATGTTATTGGTAATCGTTTTAGGAGTAGATAGGCAAACTACTGTATTAACCTTTTTTTTAACTGGACAAAGCTTCTGTACAAATAGAAATCACATTCATTCTAAGGATATGTGGTATATTGATTTTCAGGCATTAAACCTTTGATAAGTCTCACCTGGCCAAAGTGTAATAATTTTTGATATGTTGCTGGACTATTTGCTACTATTTTGTTAGGGGTTTTTATATCCATATGATAAGAGATAATGGTCTATAGTTTCTTGCGGTGCCTTTTGGGGGGGGGGTTGTTTTGTTAACAGGGTAATAATGGCCTCGTAAAACAAGTTGGGAAGGGCTCCCTCCTCTTTGTTTTGGGAGAATTTGTGAAGAATCAGTGTTCTCATTTAAATGTTGAGTAGAATTCAGCCATGATACTGGCTCAGTTTGGACTTTTCCTTTGTATGTAGTTTTGTTTGTTTTGTGTTTCCTAATCTCTTTACTTGTTATAGGATTATTCAGATAATCTTCACTTGTTAAAGAGTTACTGAGATTATTTTTTTTCTCGAGTCAGTTTTAGTAGTTTGTCTAGGAATTTGTCTTTTATGTAAGTTATCTAATTTGCTGGTATATGATCTGTAGTATTTTCTTCATAATCTTGGTATTTCTGTAACATCAGTAGTAATGTCCCTTCTTTCTGGTTCTAGTGTCTTTGTCTCTTGGCCGGACTGCTGAAGGTTTGTCTGTTCATCTTTCTAAAGCTTTGGTTCCATCAGTGTTCTCTTTATTTCATTAGCTTCCACTCTAATCCATATTCTACTCTCTCTTCTGCTGTTCTTTATTTTTCTAGTGCCTTGAGGCGGAAGATTAAGTAAGTAGTTTGAGATCCTCCTTCCTTCTCTGAGTTACCATCCAGGGTAACTGGCTTTTAACCTGAAGAGCTTCCTTTTGTGTTTATTGTCCTGTAAATGTGGTAGCAACAAATTCTGTTTCTGCTTATCTGGGTATGTCTGTATTTTGCTTTCATTTTTGAAAGACAGCTTTTGTTGGGTATAGGGCTCTTGGTTAACAGGGTGCTTTTGTTTTGTTTTGTTTTCAGTTTCTTCGAACACTTGGACTGCGTCTTCCCCCCTGCCCTCTGATCTCTCTTGTTTTTGCAGGAAGTTAGGTTTATTTTATTGGGGTTCTCTTATAAGTGGTATGTCACTTTCCTTTTGCCGCTTTCAATATCTTGCTTTTTACTTTTGGCATTTTCACTATGATGTGTTTGTAGATCTCTTTTAATTTATCCTACATGTTGAGCTGCTTTCATGTATAAATTATTTATTTTTAATAAATTTGGGGACATTTTGAGCCATCATTTCTTCAAATATTGTGTCTTTTGTCTACTGGTATTCCCATTACACATATAATGGTGCACTTAATGGAGTCCCACATTTTCTGAGATTCTGTTCATTTTTCCTCATTTTCTTTTTTCTCTCTGTTCTTTGCCTAAACTTTATTAATATACCTTGAGTTCCCTCATTCTTTTTTTTCTACCAGTTCAGAACTACTTAAGTTTATGTGGTGAGTTTTTATTTCAATTATTATACCTTTCAACTCCAGAATTTCCATCTGGTTCTCTTCATGTCCTCATACCTTCCTTTACTTCTTTACTCATGCTTTCCTTTCATTCTGTGAATAATTTATAATGGTCACTTCGAAGTTTTTTTCTAAGTCCAACATCTTAGTGTTCTCGCACGTAGTTTCTATTCCTTAATTTTTTCCCCCAGTCTATGGATTATACTTCTTTGTTCCTTTGCATGCTTTATAATTTTTTTTTAAACTGGTCATTTTAGATAATACAGCAAATTTGGGTACTTCTATCCCTCTCTGGGGCTTGTTACTGTTACTTGTTTGTTTGGTGACTGGCTGGAATGTGTTAGCGTATTCTTATTCCCCTCTCCAGGAGGCACAGCTTTGAGCATGTCTACATGCCTACCTCCCATCCTGGGATGACCTCATTTAAGAGAGTGGGAGGGACAGCAGCCCCAGGTTCTCTTGGCTCATCTATCCTGGCCTTACAAGCTGGGGCAGGGACTATATTCCGAGTATTCTCATAGCCCAGGGTTCTGAGCCACGTCCAAGGTAGAGCTTCCATTCTACCAATGGGCATTGTGCTGAAGAAGGGATGCCCAACAGGTAGCAGGGGACAGGATGATAAACCTCGAAAGCCCTCTGGCTGGAGGCTAGAAGAGGGGGAGGCCATTGCTGCTGGCCGCAGCAGTCTGCAGTACAGGTTCCGCCTCCCTGATTCAAATACCATGGACTGGCTTTACTGAATATTTATAGATAGTCCCTCTTTTGTTGTCTGCCCTTAGGGCTATTTCCAGAGGTTTTACTTGGTGGGGTTTTGGGTGGGTTGTTTTTGGGTCCCCCCTCCCCCCGTTTTCAACGATTTCACTGGTGAGTGGGTGAGTTGCTCTCCTTATGCTGTCATGCCTGAAATAGTTCTCAGGACCTTACCATATTCATTTTCCAGACAGACTCCACAAAGAGGAAAGACTGTTAAGCCTTAGCACGACTTTAGTGTTTAAAATATATAAGATTGTTAGAAAAAATTATGTGGCTGATTTGAAATTTTCATTTTGACTTTATCATTGTCTTGGCTTAGTGATATACAGTATTTCCTTCTCATTTGGGAATATGTTTATATTAAAATGAAGGACTCCTGGGGGCACCTTGGTGACTCAGTTGGTTAAGCCTCTGCCTTCAGCTCAGGTTATGATCCCAGGGTCCTAGGATCCAGCCCCGCATCAGGCTCTCTGGTTAGCAGGGGGCCTGCTTCCTCTTCCCCCTCTGCCTGCTTCTCTGCCTACTTGTGATCTCTCTCTCTCTCTGTCAAATAAATAAATAAAACTTTTTTAAAAATAGATTCCTGTAGTCTGTCATTTGAAGTGTATATAAATCCAGTAAGGGTTTGAGGCAAGTTCAGAGTTTTAACAGTATCCAAGTAGACTAAACTCTTGCATATAATTTTGAAAGTTACCTTTTATGTTTTTATAGAAGTAACATTTTATTGACTGTAAAGGAGAAAAGGACCTGTAAGTTCACACATACGCTTCTCTTTGCTATCTTGTATATAATTCTAGCCTTTTTTTTAAAATCAATTGAATCATTTTTTATCTGCTTCCCCCAGAAGGTAAATACTAATAATAGGCAAACTTTACATGTATTTGCCTTTGCGGAATTTACACATGCCATGTAATCCTCATTTTTTTTTTTAAAGATTTTATTTATTTGACAGAGAGATCGCAAGTAGGCAGAGAAGGCAGGCAGAAAGAGGGGGGAAGCAGACTCCCTGCTGAGCAGAGTGCCTGATGTGGGGCTCAATTCCAGGACCCTGGGATCATGACCTGAGCCAAAGGCAGAGTCTTAACCCACTGAGCCACCCAGGCACCCCTGTAATCCTCACTTTAAACCATGGAAAAAGGTATTGTTATGCCTCAAGGGCAAGGTCTTAGAGAAATTGGTTTGTGGTTTCTCCCATCATATGCCTCTTTCAGATTGTGTCCTCCTTCTGCTTCCTTTCATAAAACCTCTCTCCCCCAGTTTTTTTTTTAATCAAGATTACAAAAATAATACAGGAATATAATATGAAATAAAATTCTATAACCATTTTTTCTGCTCTCCTACTTGAGACCTTCATGGATAACAGTAGTATGTGCATCCAGATTTTTGTGAAATATATTTTAAGTCAGTATTCTCTTTCTGATAAGTGCGTCCATAGTTCTGACACATCTGTCTTGTTTCCTTGTAGAAAGCAAATTATAGTCTTGCCTAGCAGAACATGAAATGGATTTATCACATTTTTCAACTTTATTGCTCTATATTTTCTGTTTGACAGTCTTCATTTTCTTCATTCTGTTTTCCTGGAAAATGCTGCCAGGATGTCCTTTAGTTCCATGCAGATACTCTGTGAGATCTCATATTTATATTCTCATGGTATAAATATTCAAGCCAGATTTTAAAAAATTGAAAGTAAAAAAAAAAAAGTTTATGAAGAATTCTAAATCCTAGCAGAAAAATGATATATAGTTCTGAATGTGGGAAGGCTTTGTAGAAAACATTTTATTACTATTTTAACCATACTTTAGTATCTGGAAAGTAGACTGTTAATAATCCCTGAATTTTAAGTTTTATTACTTTCCTCTTTTCCTTTGTAGGTTCGCCAAGCAGCTTTTCAGTCTCTGGGACCTTTCATATCTACTTTCGCTAATCCATCTAGCTCAGGCCAGTATTTTAAAGAAGAAAGCAAAAGCTCAGAAGATACATCAGTAGAAGACAAAAATAGGTATGATTTCTTTAAACTTCACTTTCCAGCTTTATTGCTTGTGAACATATTCTTCACTTCTTCTATAATAAATATTCTTTTTGGAGACTTTGCTATTTCTCTTGATTGTAAAAATGGGTAGATACTTTTAAAGAGCTATATTTTAAATACATTTGTTAAATGTCTCTTTGGTTAGTTACGTCTTAAGTGAGAAGTTGAAGACACGTATAGCACGCTGAGCTTGGTCCAGCCATAGAGAAAAGTATAAATGACAGATGTGATGATAATTTTTGAATGTTTATTTAATAAATTAGTTACCTAGTAAACCATTTATTGACATTTGGAATAGATGAAGTAATTGTTCTACAGTTTAAAGTGTTTAGTGTTTTAAGGGGTAAAACCTAATTTAGGAATATGTTTTAGTATGTAGTCCATTTCTTACTATTTTTCCTTTCAGTCAATTAATTTAATTGTGGATCTTGAACTCTGCCTGCAGAATGAGGATTATAATCTCTCAGTTGAGGGGGAAAGTATTATAATGATCAGCACCAAATTAATGTACTTATTAACTAGAATATCAACTTTAAGTGTAATAGGGCAACTAATTTTAAAGTAAAAAGGACAACTCTGATTTTTATTTTTAAATTTTTTTTTACATTTTGAGTTTTAGTTTTTAAAATTTATTATATACTCAGGGGGAAAAAATCAAGCCTAACTTAGCACATGGGAAATATGCACTTTTACAGGTGTGCACTTGAAATAATTTAGAACCTGTTTTTGAAACAGTCCCTACTATAATGCTTGAGTTACCATAGTGTCTTGTCCCTCCCTTGTCATGATGCTAATGGACATTTTCTTCTGTAGGTCTTGATACTGTGATATTTGCTTTCTTGGTGTTTTGATTTGGCAGTTCTTCCTTTCTTCTCTGCTGCCTTGTTTTACCTTTTTGCCCGTTCTCCTACTGTCCTGCTGAATAGCCAAACAAACCTGAGGTACTGTTTTTTGTAAAGGAAGAAAATCACTCTAAACCTGTCTTCCTAGCAAGCAAATTCTGTCAGTTCTTTTGAAAAACAGCTGCTGCAAGGAGTTTGACAAAAATGATGATGGGGGGAAATGTTATGTTTTTCATTTTTAAAGTCAGTGTACCTTGTTCACTACCTAACTGTGCAAAGACTATTTTATTTATTTTTAAATCTGGAGAGAGTCTAGTAAGTGAAAATACAAATTTACAGAGAATTTTATAGGTCAGGGGTCAGCAAACTTTCTGTAAAAGGCCGAATAATAAATATTTTCAGTCTCTGCCATGACTGCTAACCTCTGCCTTTGTAGGAGGAAGCAGCCATAGACCGCATGTAAATGGATGGGCTTGGCTGTGTTCCAGTAAAACTTTATTGACAAAAATAGTTGGAGTGGCTACCGTGGCCAGTGGTTGTACTGACTGCCTGTGTAGGACATTACTGGAAGAGATATTTAAAGGTAGCTATCTTTTACCTACAAACCTTAATTCCTCTTCCATTGTAATGAGGTATGTCTTAATGTCAAGTCAGTACTTTTTGTAGCATTGTATTTTCACTATATTGTTAGACTTTATTGATCGTGTTAAAGGTAGAAGGGAGGGAAGAGAGAATTTCTGGCTAAGGAAGGAGTTCTGGCTAAGGAAGGAGTATTAAATACCATAAAAGCTTTTGTGTAGTTTTACTTCCTAACTTAAAAAAAAAAAAAAATAGTCCTATGTGTTATTAGTCTCAGAACCGTTAGTTTGTTTACCCTCTTAAATACTGCACTGGCTTTTGTTCTAAGCTGTCTTAAAACTTGTTTCGTTATTTAAGATTGATTGGTTGGTTGATTATACGGAAATTAATTGAGCACCTACTATGAACCAGCTCCTGTAGATAGAAATATCAAGAACTCGGTTCCTTTTCTCAAGGTCCTCTCAGTTTTCCTAAAATTCAGATCTCCCAAACAAATATCTTACAAAGTAAGCAAGATTTTGACAGTCTGTTTCCACTACTATTATTAGTTTTCATCTGATCCCAGAAACATTTAATATCACTTAATACTCTCTGAAGCCTTTACTGATTTTAGATCTCTGACTTTGTATACCAGATTTATCTCTCACCCTAGATCGGGCTACTAATGCTTCTTAGAAGCTGTTAATAAAGACTACTTCCAGAAGCAGAGTAAAAAATTTGATTTGCATTTTTTAATTATGTAAAATGAGCATTCCCTTGTTTTCTTAGTTGAGCAACTGTTACATTGTTCTCTGAATACACTTACATTCTTTTGGTTCTCTCTGCTTTCTGTTTGAGAAGCTGTTCTGTTCCATCCGCACTCCTTCGACAAAGTGAGCTGTCAGCATGTCTGCTGTCTGTAGACTCACTACTTCCACGAATCTTTGCCTGCGGTTTTTTGGAAATTCAGAACTTTTGTATCTTGGCTGTCAGCACTGGAGTGAGAGCACTGATTTCCGATCCGTATCTTTTCAATTGTGTATTGGTGTATATCCTCCAGCAGACTGCAGGTCCGTCTGCTGTGGCAGTCGAGTTCTGAGTTTTTGCATGTAGAGCACCTTCACTGGGCCTGGCACAGAGCTGGCATATAATAAACCTTGAATGAATCGTAAGGGAATCTTTAATCTCAGAAGCCTTAAGTAGGTATACTACTTCTGTCACTTTTTATCAGTCTAGCGTAATGCCAGCTGTGTGACAGTACAATTGATGGTTGCTGGTACAAATTTTGGAAGTATTTCAGTGATGTGAAAACTTCATTCGGCTAATTCACGGTACAGGAAAGACGTATGTTCTTTGCTTTTGTGTCAGGACACACTGCTGCTTGACCAGCTGTGCCACTGGTCATTTTCTACTGGAAATATGTGCGCTGAGTTTTCTAGGCCCACAGTCTCTAGACCAGAACTCGGAGGGTATTAATTTTCCTGTAGTGTCTACATAAGTTTACTATTAAGGTTCTGGTAGAGAAATTTCTGGCTTACCCTGATACTCTCGTTACCTATATCTCTTAGGAGATGGGGTAATTCTCTCATTTGGCAGAATCAGAGTTCTTCTCAGCTTTCAAAATGATTTTTACTTGTATAATAGCATTTGGAAATCTGACAACTAAGAATATCAGAACTTGAGTATTTAGCAGCTGGATCTTGCATTGACTAACTCTCAACTCTGGGAAAAATTAGTATTCAGATAACTTATATTTTTGCCGATTCATACATATAGTAGTTCTTCCCAGAATTTAACAGTAGGGAATTTTTTTTTTTTTTTTTTTTTTTTTGGTCTCCTTTTAAAACCATGCTAGGAGTTTTTAAGTTTGGACAGACTAGTAATTGTAACATTAGACAAATAGAATAACTTCGCCTTCCCCCACCCCGAGAATATTAAAGTTTAATCGTAATGGCATGGTGAGAATAGTAATCAAGAAATTTTAGGCCCAAGGAATAGTTTTGCATACTGAATGGCCTTTGTTGTTGTTGTTTGAGAGAGGGAGGGAGAGGGGCAAAGGGAGAGAGAGAATCTTAAGCAGGCTCCACTCCCAGTGCAGAGCCCAAGATGGGGCTCCATCTCACAACCCTGAGATCATGACCTGAGCTGAACTCAAGAGTCAAATGCTTAACCCACTGAGCCACCCAGGTACCCTCTGAATGGCCTTTTTAATTAGGTTCCTTTGTGTATTTTAAATGCAGGGTTTTTAAAAAATTTATCAGATAATAGATGAAGACTTACAAGTTTTAACCCATTTGGTCTCCACTCCCACCAAACAATATCTTGTTACTCTAATTTTTTACATTTAATTTTCATATCAGAAAAACTGCAAAAATAGCACAAAGAATCCATATGCCCTTCAGATTCTTGAAATGTTAACCTTCTACCATATTTGCTTTATTGATCTTTTTTCTGAATACTTTGAGGTTTTAGACATGATATTCTTTTTTTGCCTTTCTTCAGTATTTCACTGTGTATTTCCTAAAAAATGCAGGCTTTTTTTTTTTTAAGATTTTATTTATTTATTTGACAGAGTTCACAAGTAGGCAGAGAAGCAGGCAGAGAGAGAGGAGGAAGCAGGCTCCCTGCTGAGCAGAGAGCCCAATGTGGGGCTCCATCCCAGGACCCTGGGATCATGACTTGAGCTGAAGGCAGAGGCTTTAACCCACTGAGCCACCCAGATGCCCCAAAATGCAGGCATTTATACATAACCATGGTTCGATCACCAAAATTAAGAAATTAACATAGGTATAATATGTCATCTAATCTGGAGACTTTATTCAAATTTCAGCAATTATCCCACTAATTTTTTTTTTAAGATTTTATTTATTTATTTGACCGAGAGAGAGATCACAAGTAGGCAGAGAGAGGGGGAAGCAGGCTCCCTGCTGGGCAGAGAGCCCAATGCGGGGCTCGCTCCCAGCACCCCGGGATCATGGCCTGAGCTGAAGGCAGAGGTTTTAACCCACTGAGCCACCCAGGCGCCCCCCACTACATTTTTTAAAACAGAAGATGTCTTTTAATAAGGGCCATGTGACTGGCAAATATGTAATTCATGTAGAAGACATTTATTTGGCATAACAGCATTAGCTTCAAGAACTGTTCTGGAGAGGGAAGGAATATTAAAGGTTGCCTAAGCCTCTGTCTCATCCTTATGGCTAAGGCGTAAATGTGGAATCATGGGGGCCTGGGAAGGCTCAGAGGTTTAGGGCAATGCAGTGTTGGCGCTGGGACAAGGAGCTGGGAACTCGGGGCCCAGCTCGCACGCAGGTGTAACAACTCTGTTGTACACGCACACTGTCTATTTTGTAGTCCTAAGTCCTAAACACCAGAAGTAAAACGCTGTCATTGTGCGGTACATTTTCAGATGACTTCTTACTTATTTATAATTTTTTTCAAGTTCCATTAAAATAATCATGTGTTTTTAAAAATACATATTTTTGAAAATAATGTGAACATTACCCTGAGATAAAGTGCAATCAGAGGGCAGTTGATAATTTCATGGGAATGTGTATGGTGGCTACTAACTAGGAGAGGACATGGGTGTTCGTGTCGCCTTCCATTTGCGTGGTCCTGGTGAGCCTCCTCTTTAGTACCTTTCGCTGTGTGTACGTAAAGGCACACACTGTTTCGGGAGCACCTTTCATTTTTTTCACCCACACTCACTCTCAAATTTACCTACACATCCATCCTTACTTCCCTTTCACGTTTCTTATCAAAGAGGTGTGTCTTGGCCCCTTGAATCTGTGCACCTCAGTTCTTGAGCCCCCGTTCTTCTTTCTTCTTAGAAGGACAGTGCTCTTATCAGGGATAGCGTCTCCTGTGCCTGCGGTTCCTACAACTCTTCTGGCCTCTTTCTCTATGGCATCCCGAGAAGAATGCCTTCACTTTGATACTCATTGTGTCTTTCATGTTTCCATTCTTTCTTGCCTCACGCCCATCTAAGCCCTGCACACGGCCTTCTGAACTGATGACCTCCAACTCAGTCCCTGGTGTCTGACCGGTTTCCCATGGACGTCTCCCTCCCCCAGAATGCAACCCAGGTACTTCACTCAGCCTGTCCAAACCAGAACCCGTTAGCCTTCTTGTTACACTGTTCTTGTGTTTTCTACTTTCAGTTGGTGCTACCGCGATCTGTTCTGTCGCACTAGCCAGAAATTTGGCAGTCTTTCCAGATTCCTCCCGTTGTTTCCCATCTCCAGCCTGCAATAAATCAGTAAACAGATCCCGTTGGTCCAGTCATCATTTGAATGCGTTTACTTCTTCATAGCTCCAGATGTACTGCCTTCATTCACCAAGTCCTCTCTGGCTCTCACTGCCCTTCTGGAGTTCCCACCTCCTACTCACCTCCGCCCCATTTTCCACCCTGTTTCCAGGATGTTTTCTCAAAAATAACGCATCTAAAAATGCAATTCTCCTAATTCCTGCCTTATTCCATGTAGCCCATAGGATCCATTCCAGAGGTGTTGGGTATGCAGTACGGTGGCTCTGGCAAAGTTCTTCACCCTGGTCACCACTGTTTCCTTCTCGGAGCCTTAAGAAACATGGCTGTTTTCAGAGTGTGTTACATATTTTAGGTCATGCTTGCCTTTGCATATGCTTTTCCTCCCTTGAATACATGCTCTTCCCCTTAGCCTTGTAAATGTTTACTGGTTCTTCTAAGCACTGCTCTTGTCATTTCTTCTAGGCCTTTTCATCTCACCTGCATCCCGCTTCGTGCGCTCAGTGTACTTTTGTATTTTCCACTCTGTCTGGTGATGGTACTTGTTTACGTGTTTGGTTCTCTTATTTGCCTCTAATGTAATCTCGCTGACCAGACCTGCATCTTTTTCACATGTGAATCCTCAATACTGGCTTCGTCTGTGGCTCTTAGTAGGTGCTCAATACATGTTTGTTAAATTTAACAGAGTCAAATAAAAGATAGGAGATAAACATTAAAACTTACTGTAGTGCTTTAGTTTAGATAACGGATGGTGGTAAACAGTGGACTTTAATTGAGGAGCTTGTACCCATCTGCCCTTATCAACTAAGTCGTGACTATTTTGGGAAACCTTTGGGAGTAGAGCTGGAAAGTGTGGAAGTAATTTTTTTAAAAACTTCATTTACACTAAAATGGATTTTAATACTTTGTGAGATGGCAAATAAGGATCTTTTCTAATACTGCACAGAGATTTTTTTCCCTTTTCTTTTTTATAAAAGCAAATAGGTTTTAATTCTCAGCTTTTCAGTATATCATTGAAGCAGTAGCAATACCATGATCCTAAGAATCAGATCATTTTTTAAGTGCCTTGTAGAAATTTATCTTCCTACAATTTTTCTTTAGTTTATTATTGAAATTAGCCGGTATTTAAGAATCCTGGGATTCTACAATGTTATTTTTTCCAGCTCGTGTAATGCTTTAATATCTAGACTTACGCTTAACAGATGTTCACATCTCTGAGTACAGAACAGCTGATGGAAAAAGAAGCATTACCAGTATATACACTACTCGATTTGTATGGATAATCTGTAAATTTAATATTGAACTTGTCTAAATACTTTATGTAGTGTCTCTCATTGAGTTTTTTTCAGTAATTGTTTTTACACTTTCATTTTTTTTCCCCCCAAATGAAACAATAAAAGGATCAGAGATCAAGAAGTCCCAGAGGATGTACAGATCAGGCCAGAGGATGTTTCTTCAGATCCCAGTATTAGTAATTCCAGTGTCAAACTGGAAAACATGGTGGAAGATCATGCTGAAACATCTAGGAAATCTCCAGGTGAAATAAGTGTCCCAGTGGACAGCTCTTTACTTTGTACTTTGTCCTCAGAATCTCATCAGGAAGCAGCTAGTAATGAGAATGATAAAAAGCCTGCTAACTACAAATCTACATTACGGCCAGAGGGTGGCGCCAGTTCACCAGATTCAGCTCTCTTAGATCAGGAGTTGTACAACTCCTTCCATTTCTGGAGGACTCCTCTTCCTGAAATAGATCTAGACATAGAGCTTGAGCAGGGCTGTGGGAATACTGTCAGCCCAGAGAGACCAGAAGAAACCTCTGAAGTCACTGCACCAGGTTCTTCAAATATCACTATGGCCACCAGAAAGGAACTTGAAGAAATGATAGAAAACCTAGAGCCGCACATTGATGATCCAGACGTTAAAGGTACGGAAGAGTCTATCAAGTTCTTTAAAGCAGATATAAAATATTATTTGCCAACTCTTTTCCCAGAAAAATTGCCTTTTAAAAATTTATTTTCGCCATTATCGTCGTCTTGATAAATAAGATTGATACTTAGGAAGTTTCGTTTAGATGAGCTCATCACTGTGTTGCTAACTGGAGCACACACACAGATTTGTTGATTTACAGATCACTCTCGCTGACATCGTCACAGTTGTTCAAACAGTGCTTTCCAGTTTTAGTCTGGAACCCTGCCTTAACTATTTCGTTCTGGGTCTCATTAACTTTTTTATAAAATAGATACAATGTATTTTAAGGAAGGACTGTGGTCTATTAACAGTAGACAGAGCTATCTGTTTATGGAATATGTTTTAAGAGCTATGAACATTTATAACGGTAATTTGGATTTGGTTTCTCTGTTTCGACTTTTTCCCATGGGGTTACACATCTATCACCCAGATTCTTTCATGGTGGACAATGCCTTAAAGGTTGTTCTGTGTTAAAATAAGGGCCCTCTTACGAAGGGGAAATGTGTTCTAAGTCAGTCGGTGGGAAATGAGTCAACCTGAGGCATTGTTCTGCCTGCTGGGGCTTGGGACCTGGTTTAAGGTCCGTGGGGCTGGGACCAGATGCAGGTGTTGTCTTTTCCTTTGAAGAGGAAAGCCCTGCTTGTGACTCTCTATAACCATCCAGTGAAATCTGAATTTCACAAAGCCGATTTTGAAAAATCTCCCGTAACTACAAATCTTCAGATCGTCTATCGCTTTGTGGACTGACTGACTTTCCCTTTCTTTCTCTCCCTCTTTTTCTTTTCCTTTTCCTTTCCCTTTTCCTTTTTTTAACCTTGTTAGTTTCAGAAGCTAAAACTGTCAGTTTGCTCAGCGTTGGGAAATGCCCATTTTTAAAGCAGATAACATGATAGATAGCTTCAGTATTCTTATAAAACATACAAAATCTGTTGTGTTTAAACTTTGAAAATTGCATCTGTGGTGGTTAAATTCTCAGGTATCTTTATTGGCTTTAATTTGTCATTTTTAAAGATTTCCTGTTGTAATTTTAAACTTGGAGAAAAATGATTTGAATGAAGGGCAAGTTCATGTCCTTGATTGTTGAACATTTTAATTTAACTGGCAAATGGTCAGTTTCATTTTTTTAGCCTTTTCTTTTATTTTTGGGGATATAGTTTATATCAGTAGAATCCAGCTTTCTGAATGGACACTTGTGTGAGATCAGACACAGCCGGTTGTAACCACCCCACTATCCAGATACAGAACCATTCCATTGCCCCAAAACATTCCTTCACACACCTTTAGTCAGTCCTTCCTTCCCTTCCCAGCCACTAGCAACCACCAACCTGCCTTCTGTCCCTGTGATTTTGCCTCTTCCAGAATACAGCATAAATAGAATCAAGTAATAAAAGCCTTTTTTGAGTCTGATTTCTGTCCCTTAGCATCATGTATTTGAAATTTATCCTGGTCATTCTGTGTATCACTAGTTCATTCCCTTTTGTTTAATTATTTTTAGCATTCCTGTTTAATATATTCTGCAGCAAGGGGAAGAACAGAGGATGGAATATTTCCAGTAGAATATTGTATTTTTTAAATCTCTCATGGTGGATTATTTTTTTATGAAAACCTTACAGCCTTGCTTTCTTTGCTCATTCTTCAGTGTGGCTCCTGTCACTGATGTTTACCCCCTGACCCAATAGTCTGCGTTCTAGGACGGCTTGATGAGGTAGAGGGTACTGTGGTTTCTGTTTCCTAGCACCTTCATCGGACTCTTACCCGGGTCATTTGTCTCCTCCGCCCCAAATGGGGCGCATGGAGACCCGGAGAATTACACCTGAAACCCAGACTGTTCACAGCTGAGGGTACTCAACACTCGATAAACATTTGTCTTTACAGCTTTTAGCTTTAAAAAAAGCTTTTAGCTTTAACAGCCCTACTATTTATCAGTTTATTCAGTTTGTCAGACTTTAGTAACACATATTTTGAATCAATCTTATGCTCCATTTTTGTGAGAAAGAGATCACTAGCTGGGCTTTTTAGGGCTGTTGTGGGAGTGCTCACTGCATTCCAGCACCTGCCAGATCTCTGACCCATCAGAGCACTTAACAAATGGTAATTGAAATATTTGAATGAGCTATGTTAAAAAAATTTTTAGCAAATAAGCTAAAAGTGAGAGCGTGCCTTTTCAAAAAGACCTGTGTGCGCATGCGAGTTAGAGGATCCGACTTTGTGTTTCAGCAGGCGGCTAATCCTGTTTCACTTAAGATAGGCCTGTGAACGTGTAGGCCGCAGGTGAGCGATTTCAGTACAAGTACTGAATGGCGGTTTAATCCAGTCTTCCTGGTTCAGCTCCTACACCCGCTGTAATCGATATCTGCTGCCCTGTTCTTGCTGTGCGTAGTGACCACCCTCTCATTGGTGCGCTCAGCGTTACTGAGCACCTACTGCTGTGTGAGCTCCTTTCCTCAGCACTAAATACACAACAGCAGCAAAGAGACCAAAATCCCAGCCTCGTGGAGCCCAGGAGGCGGACCCCTCACGCATAAACTGCCGTGCGTCTTGTGTGCTGCAGTAAAACGTAGACAGGCAGTGTTGGGCATTTTCTCCTTGGGCTACAGAATTTCTGAATTTTTTATGTCACTGCAGTCTGAGGGCACGTTTAACTTGTGTTAAAATTTCAGTAACTATGCCTTAATTTTCCCTAGTGTCGGAAGGCGTTTTGAAGGACTGTACCTTAATTTTGGACGTGTCCTCATTTCTAATTCTGCCAGTGTGGGCAGCCACAAATGTCAGGAAATGTCCACCTTTTGAACTAGTTATGTTGCATGTGTAAGTTTTTCTTGTCCACTGGCCTGTGGAGTGGTAAAGCCGCATTGCCCAGAGAAGGCATTTTAGGGCATATGCTCAAGTCACGTTTCGGCACTCCCAAGCCTCTGTGTCACTTGTCCCCTTCCCCTCGTCGCTAGCGGCTAGTGGGCATTGTTGGGAAGCCGTGACAGGGCTGGGGCCGCTGCTTATAAGGCTACTTTTGCTTCCCAGTCTTGCTCATTTAACTCTTCCCTTCGTCAAAATATTCATGGGGTTTTTTTCTTGGTGGATTTTTGGTCAGAAAAACTTAAGTGTTTCCAGCAACTAGAGATGCTCTTGTCAGAGAAAGAGAGCCCTTTCTCAGTCCTAGAACAGAAACAACCTGTATGGAAGGCCAAAGAGGGAAGTAGGAAAACACGAAGAAGGTGTAAATGATCTTCTTTTCTGAAATACCTACCTAGGGAATTTGAGGTTTTTTCTGGCTTTGTCTAGGGCAGTTTCAAAACCTCTAGCATTTGGGATCACCAGGCTGATTCAGGGTTGAACTCTGAGTAGCATTACTGATGCCAGCTTGGCTTACTCTAGCTAGACTCATAGACTACAAAAGGAAAAAATGCCCACGCTCACCAAATACAGATTTTTACCCAGTATAGACCCCGTAGAAGAATTGGGCCATTTTGGCAGCCATGGTCAGAAAAAATCTTCTTGGGACGCCTGGGTGGCTCAGTTGGTTAAGCAGCTGCCTTTGGCTCAGGTCATGATCCCAGCGTCCTGGGATCGAGTCCCACATCGGGCTCCTTGCTCGGCAGGGAGCCTGCTTCTCCCTCTGCCTGCCACTCTGTCTGCCTGTGCTTACTCGCTCTCTCTCCCTCTCACTCTGACAAATAAACAAATTAAAAAAAAAAAAAAAACCTAAAAAAAAAAAAAAGAAAGAAAAAATCTTCTTATTCCCTGATTGAAATCAATAAATTGTTAGGAATTTGTGACCAACCACCAGAATGTTGTATAAAAGTGAGAGATTGTTATAAAGTTTTAGCTTAACTGTACTAGCTTCTTCAGGGAAGGAGTAAAATTCCAAGTTTCTAGGCTGTCTCTACTTCTGAGCCTGACTCACTGGGAACTCTGTTTCTTCACGAGTCCATGATGAAACCAGCCTTGGTTCCTGGGATTTCAGTCTATATTTTAAGTAAAATGCAGATTTTGCTGAAGACCCGTGCATTTGTTTTCTTAAACTTGTGGTGTATCCTGCTGAAATTTCAGCATTTAGCCTGGCATTGGATTCTACTTCATTCTCTGGGTGGAGAGTTGAAGCATCACGTTTCCTCAGGAGCCAGCGCTAGGCTCTGTCTTGATCTTTATATATCAGTTTGTTGAGGAAGGTAACTTCACAGTGTAACTCATTTAAACTTTTATGAATGTACAAATCTTAAAGTAGACAAAGAGAAATGTGTAGTCCATTTCGAGAGAAATGACTCATATAAGGCGTTTTCTGTGAAAGGCTTTTGATTAGTTACATCCTGGGAAACAAAAGGCATTAGGGCTCTTTCTCACACCCTGTGCACTTTATGTGGGACAAAACATTCTAACCTTTATGTATTGTGCTGTCTCCTTTAGGACTGTTTTGATTTTGTTTTGGAAACTTCAAAAGATTCCAGAAGGGAACCTAAACTGATTGAAAGGATTAGTACAAATTGCAGCTAGAATTCTCAAAAGAATGGGAATGCTGTAGCCCCATAACAGGCGCTAAGTGAGAGCCCTCGGATTGCTTTTTTTTTTTTAAATAATCTTTAAGTGAAGTGGGGACACACCTTCTGATCTTTCTACTAATTAATTTCAAAGTTAAAATTGATGAGTTTTTATATTTTGAGCATCCCAGTGGATTGTTACTCAAACAAGCATTTTTGGGGGGCGGGGGGTCTACATGTCTCAATTGTTTGGGAGAAGGAAGAATGCCTTACTTTAGTTTGGATCACGTTTATAAAGAAGGTGTAACTCCAAACGTAGGTAGTGGTATTTACCAGATTTAAGAATCACTTCTGGTAATTTGTCGTTTTGGTTTGCCGCAAGCAAGACAGCGCTCACGTGGGGGGTGTCTAAGCCACTAATTTCATTTTCAAAAGGAATTAGAGGAAAATAAATGGGAATAAGATATGAGATATTGAAATGTAACTGCACCAAAAATCTTTGTAATTACCGTTGTTTTATGTTGGCAGGGTTGTGTGACTGCTCTTCTGCTAAATAGCTTAGTAAGTAAGCCTTGTCAGTTCGATTCTTGCACTACCAAAACATAGTTAACTTACACTGAACTTGACTCCTTTTAATAAACTGGAGGTACCTCCAAAACTAGATAGCATTTCTTTCATACTAACGCAGAATAATGTACAGTAGTGGATAAACATTTTTAATCTCATGAAAGCATATTAGTTTTCTCCTTTTTCTCTCGAAGGACTAATGATTTACCACAGTAGTGTTTTTTTTTTCAGCTTTTTGATGGCAGGGTCAAAAAAGTATACATTTCATTGATAGCCTGTAGTGCAAAGGGAGAAGAGACTTGCCCGCACGCTGCCGGTTCTGCCGCTCATGCGCCCTTTCCCTGTTCCACCCACAGCGCAAGTGGACGTGCTGTCCGCCGCGCTGCGTGCTTCCAGCCTGGACGCTCGCGAGGAGGCCAGCGACGCGGAAAGGAGAAGCGATGCGCAGGACGGGCTGGGTGTGAACGAGCCGCCAAACTGTAAAATAAATCACGACGCCTCCATGCCTTTAATCCGCGATGCCGTTGAGGTAATGCACTCAGTCACGCGTTTCTCCAGTGAGCTCCATTCCGATCCCGGAGTCTTTTGTTGGGGAATAGTTGTAGCTGATCACTTTCTAATGAGGGCATTCTGTTTGTTGCCGATTTTCTCAGCTCGCTCTTTGGCATAAAGGGAAGGTAACTGTCACCACATCCTGTCTTTGTGACATTAGTGTCATGTTCGGTGCTTGGAAGTGTAAATCCCAATCCTGTCTACATGACCATTGGAGTAGCCTCAATGTGTTAACGTAGCTCACTGCAGTGAAATAGTCTTACTGGAAACAAAGCCCTTTGTCAAGAGTCATTAACTCTTCCCTTTTCTTTTTGGAGAGGTGCTTTGTTTCTGATGGGACCATTTCACTGCAGCAAGCAACACAGCATTCTGAGCGGAAGATCGGGACTTGAGGCCATGTTGCGGAGGGCCAGTGGCATTATCTGGACTCTGGAGTGTGAGGGTGGGTACTGTTACGAGCATCATCTTCACTGTGTACTTGGAGCTGTTCTGTGTGATCCTACCCCGATCTCCTGCCGCACCCCCACCCCCAGCCAGCATCATGTGGGATCGGTATTTCTAACCCTTATTGAGAGAAACGCAGGGAAGGAGTAACACCACTGGTTTTCAGGATTGGTCATTCCCAGATCAGAGCAGCCTGAGCGATGGACTCAGGGAAGAGCGCCGGCATACACACCGGGGATGGAGAGGGCTCTTAGAGTGGCATTGGGTTTCTGTTTTGCTTCTTGTTAGGTGACAGCTGGTAGAATTAGAAATCTTAAAGGATACTTGTGCTTCAGAATGAAGCCCTGGCCACCTGTCATCACTAGAGATTTGAATGCTATGGTATCTCTGCATTTTAGGAGGTGTTTTGTTTGTTTTGGAGTTTTTTGGAGCTGGTGAAAAGTATATTTGTGAAATTAGAAATAGCCAACAGTAGAAGAACAACTACATAGGACATCCCGTGACCTATAAAGCATTGACCAGAAGCACCCTCTATAATATAATAATACTATCTTACAAGTAAGCTAATTTTAGATATTGGAGCCATTTCAAAATTACTTCTCAATTTATATATTTTCATGAGTTTATTCTGGAATTCATTTGCATACATTTAGCAACGTATTATGCAAGTTAGACTCAAGTGGGGAGGCAGTTCTTACGAGGTCTCAGGTATGGTTATAAGCTTTTAAAAGCTTGAAGAATTTGTATGTATTTATATTTTCGGGTAGTCGTGAAAGGTAAGTAACTTAGTAAGATGGTTTAAGTGAAGGACACTTACAGAAGGGACAGTTCTTCATGTAAATATTTTTTTCCTAACAGAATATGGAGTCTACGCTTTGCTATATTCATAATGATTCGGACTTGAGCACCAACAGTAGTTTTAGCCCCGATGAGGAGAGGAGATCCAAAGTGCAAGTAAGTGACAGCACGTCTCTCTGTGGTGAGTGCCTTGTTCATTCCTCTTCAAAACCCATATCTCACCAAATCTGGTCCTCCTTACAATGAATTTTTTATTGTATTTTTATTATTAATTTATTATTAATAAGTTAATGGCTAATAAATTATCAATTATTAATAATACTAGTATATAATACGGTAAGAAAACTCAGAGTAGAATACAAGCAGAAATCTTCCTCTTTTCACAGCTGTGATCACATTCTTCAGAGTAACCAGGGATCACAACTTCCTCCCTTCCTTCCTTCTTTCCTTCCTTCCTTCATTCCTTTCTGAGGGGGAGGGACAGAGGGGGGGAGACTTTTAAGTAGATTCCTCACCCAAAGCAGAGCCTGACCACAGGGCTCGATCTAATGACCCTGAGATCACAACCTGAGCCGAAATCAAAGAGTCACATGCTTATCCTGCTGAGCCACCCAGGCGCCCCTATTTCTTCATAAACATTTTATGGGTACAGAAACATGAATATGGACCCCTTTTTGTCTGTCAAAGACAGAATCATGCCATCATACCTAGGTATTTGATGGTGCCTAATTTGCCAAGCATTACAAGATACAGCTCAATTTCAGAGATGAAAAATATGAAAAATGTCCCAAAGCTATATAAAGCGCCATCAATGGCGAGTTACATGCCAGTTTCAGAAATTTTAAATGTGGGGAAAATATGCTTATGGAATATTTGGAATATGCTAGTTTGTACTTTGCCTGTGTGTGTGTGTGTGTGTGTGTGTGTGTGTACGCGCACGCACGCTCGCTGCACCCCCCAACCAGTGTTGTTTATTTTGTGTTCTCCCAGAGCTGTGTTATGTGTACATTAACAAGATTGCGTGGACATTCTTCTTTTCCTCACGTTTATATGAACAGTTAGATATTTATTCACTCTTAAGTTTTTATAGGTAATTGTTCAATTTCCATTGAAAGGTGGGTGGTGGTTTTATAAAATCCGGGTTTTATAGTGCCCCTGTTCTGTCCCATTCACAAGATGACGTCAGACTTGACCAGCCTTGCCAGTGTTGAGAGGTGCTGGTCTTGCTGTTGATGCAGCTTTTCAATACAGTAATCAGTTCTAATCATCCCGTACGCTGTATTCTGTTTTAAGATCTTCCTGTTTTTCTTCTAGATGGCTGCTTTTATTTACATGTATATTTTCTTTAGCATGTTTTTCCTACCTCAGTAGATCTCTGAAACTTTGAGACTGGGTTTTTCTCTGCTCGTTGAAATGCTCTGTTATCCTTCATCTATTTAAAAATAAGTTTACTCAATTTACACCTGGCCTGATAAAATAAGTCCGGGCTGTGTGTCTCTCTCCATCAGGATGTTGTGCCTCAGGCTCTGTTAGATCAGTATTTATCTATGACGGACCCATCTCGTGCACAGACAGTCGATACTGAGATCGCAAAGCACTGTGCGTACAGCCTTCCCGGCGTGGCCCTGACCCTGGGCAGGCAGAACTGGCACTGCCTGAGAGAGACCTACGAGACGCTGGCATCAGACATGCAGGTGAGTGTGCGTGGATGTGCCCTGAAGAGCCCGGTAGGGCTTCTGTTCATGTTCCAGCAAATACTTGGTATTACAGGAAGTCATGTGCAGAAGAGCTTAAAAGTAATATCAGAGAGCTTGCTTTTTGTGTGGTCTAAGTTCCACCATTTGGAAATTATTGCATTTGACTTGACCTGCCCAAGTTCCTAACTTAAAAATGTGTTACTGTCTGAAGTTTTGTGTAGATTGTTTCTACACACAGTGTTATACATTCTTCTTTTATTTTCTTAAAACCTTGATAGAACTGTAGTAGTTTTAGCACTGCTGAGCTCTGGGCCCTGGGTCAGTGAGCGTTGCAGTAAAGGCCGGGGAACCTGTGTGTGTGTGTGTGTGTGTGTGTACACGCAAGCACACATGAGCATGCTCTCGTCGAGACCTACACATTACCAACACCATCCCCTCCGAAAGAAAAGAAAATGTGAAATATTGACCCTAAATCATCTTGCCTGGATATCCGTGTGATTTTGTGGCTGTTTTCCTAGATCTTGTTGACTTAACTTCCCCTCCCATTAGGTCTGCTTCCTTTCTATATCATACACCAAAATTTTTGCCCCTCTTCCAGAAAATCTGTTTGTTGAAATGAATCTCTTGGTTATTAAGAAAGCAGTATGGTTAGGCTAATTTATACCGAGATATGAATAATTTTCCCTTAAATGTGTTAGTAATGCATTTTTCAAGGAATTTGTGCTGTTAACTCAGCAAGGTAGCAGTTGGAAGTAATCTTGAGAGAACATAGTTTAAGTTCCTTCTCTGACCTATGAGGTTAGCCAGGGTCCGGGTGAAGTGAATTTATCCTGTGTTCACACGCTTCTTCACCAGTGGAACTGGGTAGGGGACTGCAAAGGCCCACTCTGCAGCGTGCAGTACCCTCCACATTGGCGGTTTTCCGTCTTCATTCCACAGGCCTTTCACCGTTCCTGTGGGGCGTGCACCTCCGGGCCCCTGGTGACTAGGAAGGCCCCGGATGGGCAGGGGTTCATGCCTCTATCCCCTCCTCTCCCCTCCCCTCCATCAGAATATCTCTGCCTTCATCTGCTTGATATGTTGAATGTGGGTATGCAATTTTTATTTCAAGAGTGGGGTCTAGTGTTTGGGATTGGGGATAAAATCCTTGCTGTAAATTCTCAGCAAGTAGAGTGTTCTAAGCTGAGTAGCAAAGTAAAAATTTTTAAACTAAAGCAACATGAAGAAAAAGATGTTTTTAATATGAACTTTCCTACATTTTCCCATCCTTACATTTCCTTAATTGCCAATTCCCTAAAAACAAATTTCATCATTTTTTTTTTTAGCCATAAGATAGACTGTACAAGAATCAGAAGGGGAACAGTCAAGCAAGGACAACACTCACCAGCCTTTGATAGCTGTGGGACACCTGTAATTCAGGCGTCCAGTGTTCAGAGAACTACAAAGACTGTGCTCTTAGTGATTTCAGACTCTTTTCCCTTTGTAAATGAAAGGAGATTAATACGTACCATGCGGGGCTTTTAAATTTCTCTGCCAGTTTTTGAGACAGCAGGCATTTAAAGCTGAGCTTCTATTCTTAACCATTACTTCTGTTCCGATTTAATTGTTTGAGATTGGGAACATCCAGATCTAAGTTAGCCTTCACACACCGGCTGAGAGGTAGAGCACTCAGTACTGTGTGCATCGCTTATGAATGCAATCATCTTTATCTCTGCAGTGGAAGGTTCGAAGAACGTTAGCCTTCTCCATCCACGAGCTTGCAGTTATTCTCGGAGACCAGCTGACAGCTGCAGATCTCGTTCCGATCTTCAATGGATTTTTAAAAGACCTCGACGAAGTCAGGATAGGTGTTCTTAAACATTTGCATGATTTTCTGAAGGTAACTTTTAAATTTTTCTGCATAAAAACAGGCTAAAGTTCCACTGTGGAATTTTTGGTTTTCTCTACCCACCAAGATGAAGTTTCCCTATGTGTTCTATGTAAGAAGACAGAGTCATGAGCTGATAGTGAGATGTGACTTAAAAAAATGAGGTAGTCCCATTCTGATCACTTTAGCTGGTGTCCTTTTAATTTTTAATTTTAAAATCATTACACTAAACTTCATTTTTAAACACTGTTAGATCATGGTTACAAGCACTTTTCAAAATTATTGAATTAAATGTATGTGCAAAAATTCCATGAACATTAAGTTCAGAGGCGCTATGTGATATTTTAGAAGTCCGTATTTTAGGAGTCGGTGTGGATCTCTGGTCTTGGAGGTAAACACCTGTGATCTTACAACTTGTTAGTCCTAGAATACTATTGTTCCTTAGACTATAACCTTGAAGTTGGCTTTTGAAGTTTGGAGGTACAGAAGTAATATAATCCTACTTCCAAAAAACATTGGTACCGTGTTTGACACTGTTACTCTGTTTTATGCAGACCATACTGAAATTTCTCAGCTGTTCCATTAATGTGCCATTAGAGCTCCCTGCCACCACCCCCAATTCAGAATCCAGTCAGGAATTGCATATTGAATTTAAATATAGTCTCTTTAGCCCTCTTAACTCCAGAACAGTTTCCTGACTTGTGTCTTTAATGTCACCAGCATCTTTGAAGAGGCTGAGCTGCTTGTGTTGCACATGGCCCTCAGTCTGCACGTGTTCTGCATCGAGAGTCGGTTCCACGGCTTTGGCGGGCAGGCACGTGACCTGTCCGCTCGTCCCGTGGGGGTAGGGCACGATCACTGCCTCACAGGCGACGCTGACTCTGGACACGCGGCTGTGGTGGTGTGGGCCCACTCCCTCCATTGTGAAACCACCTGTTGCCTCCCTGATTAGTCATCACTTGGAGTCGGAGGGAGACCTTCAACCCCCAAACACTTTTTCCCCCGAGTCTGTCACCCAGAGCTTTGATCCGTGCATCTATACACGGGTCTCGCCTCAATCAGTCGTTACTGTGCTGGTTGTAAAATACCGATTTTCTATTTTTATAATTCCTTCTCCATTTATTAGTTGGCATTCTCATGTAAAATTCATCTTTTCCTTCTCTCCCTCCCCATCCTTGGAAGTTTTTTTTTTAGTGTTAGGTGTGAACTCTGGAATTTTTCCTATTCAGTGTACTCCATTTCTGTCCTTGGTTCTGAACATGAGTTTGGCTGACAGGAGCCCCAGAAAGCTGCCTCCCGTGCCCCTCTGATCTGTCCCCTCATGTTAAGCACATCCTTACTTCTGGGCCCACCTTCTCCTTTCTGTGCCCCAGCCCCGAGTCCACTGTTTCTCCAAGGAGCCTGGGTTTTCCAGTGGAGTGCGGGAGTTAGAACTGTGACCCAGGCCGATGTGCACGCTGCTCCCTGGGGGTCATTTCCTCTCCGCCTTCTCAGGGAACAGGAGCCAGGAGCGGTTTTTTGGTTTTGTTTTTGTTTTTGTTTTGTTTTGTTTTAATTACTGAATTCATATTGATAACTCAGCTTCCAGTCCCATACCATTTCCTTTCCTTTTTCAACTTCATGTTTTTCCTTTTCTTTCATGGTAAAAACTCTGTTCTTAACATGAACATACTTAGTCGTTCAGTCCACAGCATGCGTCAGATAGTTTCAGAATTACTCCGATGTTAAGTCCAATATCAAGTCAACCAAAAAAACATTGAAGATTTCCTAAAGCACCTTGTTCTCGGAACGTACCCCATGAACCTGTATGCTCAGAGTGCTTTTTTTCTGCGTGATTCTTAACCGTTCGATACAAAGTTCGTTTGCTTCTGTATATATCAAATTTTAGGGTTTTCCACCTTGGCAACCAGAAACCTACTTTAAAATGGCTGGAGAGCAATTATTGGGATAAATTTTCTTTCACTTAGCAAATATTTATTGAGCACCTGCCACGTGCTATCAAGGTGCCGGGCACTGAGCTCACTCATGCAAGAGCACATGACTGTCCTCACAGTTCACAGTAACAAGGGTGCCCTAGGAATACAGCGGGTCAGTCCTACCATATGTCTGTGACCAAGGCACTGCAGGGTTCAGAGGAGATCATGCATGGCTCAGGGAACAAATACTTCCAAAAAGGATAAGATTCTTGAAGGTAAATGGGATTATCAGAGAAAATGACCTTAATGTCAGTTTTTAAAACAATGAGATGTACCTACTACATATGTTCTCAGAAGAATTTACTATATTATAGTTGTTTTCAGGCAGTCTAATAAAAGTAATAATGCCTATATCTTAGCAAATATTTTTTATTTTGTCACTTCAGCTTCTTCATATTGACAAAAGAAGAGAATATCTTTATCAGCTTCAGGAGTTTTTGGTGACAGATAATAGTAGAAATTGGCGCTTTCGAGCTGAACTGGCTGAGTAAGTTCTCACAATTTACTGGACTATGTTTCGGAGAGGTATTTACTTAGTTCATCTTCACCTTTTTGGGATTTGTTCATCACTTTGTGTAGATACAAGTTTCTGTCTGGTGTGCTATAAAACATTTCTTGAAGTGCAGGTCTTGCTAGCAGTGAATTTACTCAGGGTTTTTTGTTTTGGGTTTGTTTGTTTTTTTTAACCTATTTCACCTTTTTTTTTCTTACTCTGGTAAAATACACATAACCAAATTTGCCATTGGTGGAAATCTAGTACACTCATAGTGTTGTGCAACCATTACCATTGTGTAGTTGTAGAACATTCCAACCTCCCAAAAGGAATACCATGCCCTTCCACAGTCATTCCTTATCCTTCTGTGCCCTCACCTTCTAGCAACTGTTAACCTACCCTCCGGATTCGCCTATTCTGAACATAAAAGTGGAATTTTATGACATGTGGCCTTTTGTGTCTGACTTCTTCACTTAGCATAATGTTTTCAAGATTCATTCATGCTGTAGCATGTTTCAGAACTTTATTTTTGTAACTGAATAATACTCTGTCGTATACTACTTTTCAAGATTCATTCATCCATCGATGCATGTTTGGTTGTTTCTACATTTTTTATTGCTGTGACTGTTGCTGCTATGAACATTCATGTACACATTTTTCTTTGAACACCTATCTTCAGTTATTTTGTGGTGGATTTGCTGGGTTATTGGATAATTCTGTTTAATTTGTTGAGGAAGCACCAAAATATTTTCCACAACTGTTGTCCCATTTTGCATTCCCACAGGCAATGCATGAGGATTCCAGTTTCACCACATCCTCCCCAACACTTGGTGTTTTCCTTTTTTTACCAAATTATAGCCATCATTCTAGTGGTTGTGAAGCAGTGTTTTGTGGTGATCCTGATTTGCATTTCCTTAAGGACTGGTGGTGGTTAACACCTTTTCATACGCTTGTTGACCATTTGTATATAATCCAGAGAAATGCCTGTGCAAGTCCGTTGCTCGTTTTTTAAGTGGGTGTTTGTCTTACATTGGGTTGTTGTGTTTTTCTATGTATTCTGGATTCCAGACCTCACTTGGCATTTTTTTTTTAATTTATTTATTTGTCAGAGAGGGAGAGAGAGAGAGCGAGCACAGGCAGACAGAGTGGCAGGCAGAGGCAGAGGGAGAAGCAGGCTCCCTGCCGAGCAAGGAGCCCGATGTGGGACTCGATCCCAGGACGCTGGGATCATGACCTGAGCCGAAGGCAGCCGCTCAACCAATTGAGCCATCCAGGCGTCCCATCACTTGGCATTTTTAAAAGATGTGGTTTGCTGGGTTTAGATTGGGACTGATAGTCTTGGTGGGTTTTTGTTGTTGTTTTCTTCATTCACTGAGTCCTGGCTTGCTGGGTTTCTGACTGAATGTAGGCACCTGTCTTCTGCCATTAGGGTGGAGGGTTGGGTCCATCTAATCAGGAGCAAGCTGGGTTTGGGCTTTGTTGTTGCTGTGACTGCCCTCAGTGCCCTGTGAGCTTTGCTGCTTTTCACCATGGCCTGCCAGTGGCCTTTGCTGAGGGTGGGAGCTGGGGTGCCAGGGGGCCTTCTGATGTGTTACTGTCCCACCCTCAGCTTGCAGCTGGCGTGTACTCTTGAGAACCGGGGGGTCTCTTCTCCTCCCCTAGCTGGAGACTGTTGGTAGGACATGGTAGGCTCGTGCTGGGAAAAGGGAGAATCTCTGTTATTTCGGTTCATCCTCAGTCTCTGGGAAGCCCTGGGTCCCTGGGCTTTCTCAGAGACTTACCCTCTCCCTGTAGCATCCAGTCTCTGCTTTGAATCTGCCGTCTGTGGTGGGCAGAGGTTCCTGCCCCCCGCCCCAGTGGGAGGAGACTTCTGTAGTTATCAGTGTAGGGTCTTCGCTTAAGAAGGTTGGCTGCCCCCCTCTGTAGGAGAAAGTTCTTCTCCTCTGCCACCAGCCACAGCGTGTTCGCCTGTGCCTATGGGTGGGTGGGCTTTGCTGCTGTAAGGCTCAGGCTCGGTAAAGAGAAGGGCCCCAGAGTGCATGGGGCTTTACGCCTGTCCCCCAGCATGTGTCCCTCATTTCCTGCCTGCTGAGCGGCCCCTCTCCAGTTTGCTTTCCTGACCCCAGATTTTCTCATGTGGTATACACCCCAAGGAGGCCAGCAAGAAAGTTTGCAGTGTCAGAAAATTGAGTCGATAAGTGTGCTTCTTATCCCTGAGTATTATGTGTGTGTGTGTACATATACAGACACATTGTTCATTGCTGTATTACATATATTCATGCTTATAATTTACTCTCTGCTGATTAGGTATATAAATAGTCTTTTTTTTTTTTTTTTTTTAAAGATTTTATTTATTTATTTGACAGACAGAGATCACAAGTAGGCAAGAGAGGCAGGCAGGGAGAGAGAGGAGGAAGCAAGCTCTCCGCGGAGCAGAGAGCCCGATGTGGGGCTCGATCCCAGGACCCTGGGATCATGACCTGAGCCGAAAGCAGAGGCTTTAACCCATTGAGCCACCCAGGCGCCCCAACGTATATAAATAGTCTTAAACGTAAAATCTGAAAAGCAAAAATCTCATTCCTATCAGAGGTATTTTTTCAAGGGCATTATTGTGTCTACTCAGAGTAGCCTAGTGGACACTGTCAGTCTTCAGGTCTCCCCGCTTGTAAGAGGAAGTGTCTCCAGACAACCTCTTCATTTCTGTTATCCCTAGTAAACGTATCATTCCCTTAGAAGCTGCTCAGAGCCTTGACAGATAGACATCAGGCTACCTGATACTGCTGGAACATCTTGTCTGGAAACTGATTTGTAGATGGAAGTTTCTTAGCATTCTGAACAGTTACTGTGGAAAAAATGTGTTCGTGTCTCAGTTGAATAGGGAATGCATTGCTCTCAGTTTCTGTAGACAGAGTTCTGCAACATTTGTTTTCCTTACGTTTGAGTGGAAGAGAGACTTCTTGAACTTGCATAGTGTTTTTAATATTTTTTTTATAGATTTTATTTATTTATTTGACAGACAGAGATCACAAGTAGGCAGAGAGGCAGGCAGGGAGAGAGGAGGAAGCAGGCTCCCTGTCGAGCAGAGAGCTTGATGCGGGGCTTGATCCCAGAACCCTGGGATCATGGCCCGAGCCAAAGGCAGAGGCTTTAACCCACTGAGCCACCCAGGCGCCCCAAACTTGCATAGTGTTTAAATGAGTTTCTAGGTATATACAGACTAGAGACAGCTACGCATGAGACACCTGTAATTTCTAGTCTTTGCATGTGTTCATCTTACAAATAGTATCCAGAATTACAAATTACTCAGATGATTAACCTATTTTCATTTATTTTAAAATTTTAATTATGTTTTATTTTTATAATTCATTTTTATAGACAGCTGATTTTACTTCTAGAATTATATAGTCCCAGAGATGTTTATGACTATTTACGTCCCATTGCTCTGAATCTGTGTGCAGATAAAGTTTCTTCTGTTCGTTGGATTTCCTACAAGTTGGTATGTGTTACAATTTTTACAGTTTTTGAGCAGCACACTGTTCAGTAAACTCCTAGAACAGAAGCTATTCTTCACATCTCTGTGCTGCGTCTCCTAGGTCAGCGAGATGGTGAAGAAGCTGCACACGGCCACGCCCCCCACGTTCGGAGTGGACCTCATCAATGAGCTTGTGGAGAACTTTGGTAGATGTCCCAAGTGGTCTGGTCGGCAAGCCTTTGTCTTTGTCTGCCAGGTACGTGAAGACTTACCCATTTGTGACCCGTTTTACTATCTGAAAGTACTTTCACTCTTTGCCTCTCGACACCCTCTTTCTCGCCTTTAAGGACCAGAGTTTTGCATCTGGCTCTTCCGGGGCTCACCGGTTCCCTAGTCTCCCTAGAGTCAGCGTCTGCCATCGTGCAGCCGTCCACTAGGGGGTGCCCGCGGTCCGTGGCACGGGCGGGTAAATGCGCGTGACTGCGTACACTCCACGGCTCAAGTGGGACCGTTAAACTGTCTGTGGGGACTTAAAATCATGTCCTCTTAGCTTTGCGTTCCCAAGGGCCTGGAATATTAGTTTAAAAAGGAGTAACTATAATCTGGAGCACTTCAGTCATCTCTCAGCGCTAATGTTCGCCAGCATTCTGGTTTGGTGGACCAGCGGGCGGGTGTGAAGCCGCTGTTTGTCTTCCCCAGACGGTCATTGAGGACGACTGCCTTCCCATGGAGCAGTTCGCCGTGCATCTGATGCCGCATCTGCTGACCTTGGCGAATGACAGGGTTCCCAACGTTCGAGTGCTGCTCGCCAAGACACTAAGACAGACTCTGCTGGAGAAAGGTGGGTGGCTCGTTTGGAAAACCGAGTGTGGCGGAGAGGAGGTGTGGGGACTCCTCGGAGGGAGAAGTATTGTATGTCCGCAGACGTAATCTGATAGATTTGTCCTCTCCCCTGAGAGGGGACACAGGTTGGAGGACAGGGACTTGTTCACCTCCCCGCCCCAGAGCATTTCTTTTATAATTGCAGACTTAGTTTGAGAGATTGAATAGTCGCTCTAAGACAGGAAAAATTCTTGCCTTCGGTCGGCCCCACGTGACAGGTGTTACTGCTATTCGAGGCCAAGAAGCATGTTTGTGTTTCCTCCTCCTCTTCATTCCTTAGGCAGAAGACAGGTGCCCCTGAGGATTTGCTTTGCTGCACATCCTAATAAGCTGCTCGAGATTTAGCTCGTTTCATTTCTTGTCCTCCCCCCAAAATGCCTAATAAGTCCCGTTTAATGCATGAACTCGTGAATGCAGCACAGAAAGGTTTGCAGTAGACGTCTAAGAATATGGGTAAATGAATACTGCTTTTTTCTCCTTTAGAATTCATTTATCGTTTTAATAGCAATTATAAGGAAATGGCTAGAGAAGACTGGGTTTCAGTCGTGTGTGTGATTGGTATTTGGGGCATTTTTACTGAGCAAATAGCTATCCCAAGTAAAAGTTTTATTGTGTCAGCTTCACTGCCATTTCCTCTGTTCTAGAAATAATCAAGATAAATCTTCAAATTCTCTTGTGTTTGGGGATGTTTTCATATCACACAAATCAATCTGGATTACTGTTTAGCATAATTCAACATAGTTTGTGTTTACCCTTTGTGACTAAGAACTTAGTATACTTGTACCTGCTAAAAACTATGAATTGTTAAACTAATTTTATATGGAATCTGCACTTTGTGTCTCCAGAATATTTCTTAACCTCTGCCAGCTGTCATCAGGAAGCTGTGGAACAGACCATCATGGCTCTTCAGATGGATCGGGACAGTGACGTCAAGTATTTTGCAAGCATCCACCCCGCCAGCACCAAAGTCTCGGACGATGCCATGAGCACAGCTTCCTCGACCTACTAGAGAGCTGGAACCTCGTTGTCCTTCTGCTTCCTCGGGAGCCAGGGGCTGACAAGTGCTCCACGAGAGTCATCTGGGACAGCCTTTGGGAGGAGGAGAGACCTTCCTCTCTCGCAGACTCCATTGCAGGTGCAAGTTGCCTACACTGATACCAGGGATTTTAAGAGTCAAGAGAAAGTACAGTAAACACTATTATCTTATCTTGACTATAAGGGAAAATAATTTCTCAGAGGATTATAATTGTCACCGAAGCCTTAAATCCTTCCGTCTTCCTGAATGAAACTTGAATTGGCAGAGCATTTTCCTTATGGAAGGGAGGAGATTCCCAGAGACCTGCATTGCTTTCTCCTGGTTTTCTTTAACGACAGATAGATGGAGTGGCAGCCAGAAGGCGGCTGTGAGCCAGGATGTAAAGAGACCTTCAGTATTAGCCCGCACTGTCCCCCCGCAGGCAAGGACCTGTTGGTTCTGTGGCCAGCTGCCCAGCCCCGCCCTGAGTGTGAATATTTTTTGGCGTGTGTAAATGCAGAAGGAGATGGGGGGGTGGGGGTTCTCCTAAGGGCTTGATGCTAACACTACAGTAGAATCTGATTTTAATTCTTAAATGCAGCATATTGCTGTGCACATTTACAGAACGTTGGCTGAGTATCTGTGTCCTGATTTTCTTCATGCTGGTCATGACCTGAAGGAGTTTATTGGCACGTGTGCTGTAGAGTGTTTTTAACTTGATCATGATCGGCTCTGAGGTGCAGCTTTCCTTCCCACACTGTACATACCTGTGACCACTCTCGGGAGTGCTGCGGTCTTTAATCATGCTGTTTAAGCTGTTGTGGCACAAGTTCTCTTGTCCGAATAAAATTTATTAATAAGATCTATAGAGAGATATATACACTTCTGATTGTTTTCTAGATGTCTGCAAAAACGCAGTTTGTGACCTGTATTAATGATTTAGTATGAAGTGGGAAAACTAGATTAAAATATTTGTCTTTTAACTAGTTCAGTAATTTCTTTGCCATCTGCACATGCCACCCAGGGCCAGGTTCCGTTGTGGACATGCAGGGTGTGTGCCCACTGGAGTGGTTCCGGGGCGGCTGGTTGCTGCAGTATGGGAATCCGTGGTCCGGCTGTGCCCTGAGGCACCCCTGTGAGCTCTAGTTTCCATGACTCATGACTCCACCGGCAGAGCTGCAGAAGCAGGACCGGGCCCCCCGAGGCTCGGGGTGCAGACTGGGGAGACCGAGGCAGCTTTCTGTAGGGACTGTTACCGAGAAGGGCTGGGTCCCTTCCTGTCTATGACAACCCTGCGAAGGAAAGCCCCCTGGGCCAGAGGAAGCCACAAGGACCCAGCGGTCTGCGTCTGCCCAGGGGTCAAGGGCTGAATGGGCTGCCGGGGCCTCCCCGCGGAGGCACAGGCGCTCCCCAACCACGTTCTAATGGCTCCCGCTGCCCCCCTCACCCCCCCCACCCCCGGGTTCCCGGGGTATCAGCTACAGGATGTGTACACTACACGCTGCATGTCCTTGGGAGCTGGGGCCACAGCCCTCGACTTGGAGATAAAGAACTTGAATGTAGGGTCTGCTTAAAAAGGCTCCGCCACTGGTGATTCCTCGCTTGCCTTGCCACCGAGCCCTGCCTGGGGGGCTGGGAGCTCCCGCCGCTGCAACCGAGGGGCCCTCCGGGGCTCCCCGTGGCACTGTTCCCGGCTCTGCCCCGGGAAAGCAGACCCAGATTGCGCCATCGCTGGTGGATGTCACAGGGAGGGGCAGGGTGGGAGTGGCGCCGCTTGGATTCTAGGCTGGGTAGTCCGCGCGCGAGGGCTGGCCAGGCTGTGGCTGGTTGGGCTTCCGTGGCCCCTAGGCTGGCAGGGGCTGGAGGGTGCCTGCGTGTGACAGGATCGTCGAAGGGAGAAAAGGGAGGGAAACTGACGATTCAGCAGTTCTTAGACCAACTCCAGGAGCCAAAAACAGCAAACCAGTTAGGACTCAAGCTGATTTCATAATTGGAAAATGAGTAAAATGGTAATTCAGGTATTGAATATGGGGTAGCTAATCTTAGAAGATATTCTGTGATTTGGGGACTTCTGAGTGAGGTCGACAAAGGTGAAAAGGAAAACTTTTTCCAAAGCTAGAGCTCCTTGCCCAAGTGGTCACGGCCGAGCATTCGGTCTTCTGCCCTCACCTCTGCCCCAGCCTGACTTGGAGTTGCGCTGTTCTAAAGGCTCTCAGCTGCTCCTCGCCTGCCTGAGACAGATCTCTTTGCCAGCTTTTGTGAGTTTTCAGTGTCCCTCTACCCAGCCCCCAGGCCACCAGACCTCCTACTTGCTTAGTGGAATGGCTTGGGGCGGGGGGGGGGGGCACATTTCTTTGCCCTTAAGTCTTGGAGGTAGTTCTGGATGCCAGACCACTAGTTTTTCTGGAACTATCCAGCTGAATTGGCAAGTCCTGATCTCCCGACTACCACGCAGATGCCCTCAGAGCCATCCAGGCTGTTGGCACCCCGATTGTTAGTTTGCGGGGCCGGCAGGTGGGTGCACAGTGTGTTCCTGATTCTTCTCACACCTGGTCAGTCCGGGCCCCACTTTGCATCAGGGGAGTCTTTCCTGGCAGGCTGGAAGCTGAATTCGCTGAAGGAGGTGTGTGGACGATCCGCCCGCTGCAGCGTGGAGAGCGTGGATGCCTGACACACCAGGCGTGGCGTACTTGGGGAGCAGCGGGCAGCAGTGCTTCTTCACAGATGCATCTCCAGGGAGGCAGACTGCGAGCGGGGGCGGCAGGGTTTGAAACGGACCATCTATAGGAAAAAGCCCAGGCTCCGGGACACATGCGATGATTTCCATGTACGGTCATGTTCTGTGCAAGAACTCCAGGAGACAGAAGGGATGAGTGATGGGTGGAAAAGAAGGAAGCTCCCAGCAACCCAAAACCAAGCAAACGGTCTCTCCCCAATGAATAATCTTGTGACTCAAACCAGAGGAAAAAAAGTTGAGTCTGGAAATAAATGTAAGCAAGACTGTGCTTCTGTATTCAGCCTTTCCAAACTCTCATGCTAGGTGGAAAAGGTTACGAAGAGCAGGGCAGGTTCTTTTCCTAGAAAACTGGACAGCAAGTGTCGCGTGCTGTGATCAGATCGCACTCCATGCGGCATCTGACACTGCTCTTCTAGGTTAGTTTCTGGGGTTTTTTTAAAGGTTTTATTTATTTATTTGACACAGAGAGATCACAAGTAGGCAGAGAGGCAGGTAGAGGGAGGGAGAGGGGGAAGCAGGCTCCCTGCTGAGCAGAGAGCCCGATGCGGGGCTCGGTCCCAGGACTCCGAGACCATGACCTGAGCCGAAGGCAGAGGCTTAACCCACTGAGCCACCCAGGCGCCCCTGTTGTAGGTTAACTTCCACCAACTCTGATTTAAGTCAAGGTTTGCCAAAAGAAATTTGGCAAGATTTGGTACTTGGGGTTTCTAGTCAGAGATTTCATCCTAGAACTCTCTCTGCCTGGCTGTCTTTAGTGTTAATGATACCCACAGTTGTTACTAACTGGAGCCGAGGCAGCACTGGGGTCGTGTTTCTAGATGTGCCGGGAGGAAGCTGTGAGCAGTGGGTGTTCTGCCGCCTGCTCCTGTCCCCCGTGAGCTGTCCTAGCCTAGAGTTCACTGGCAGCCCAGCACTCAGTATAGAAGTTTGGGAACAGAAATACTGGAGATGAATTTGCCTGGGAAACATCGCCTAGGCAGTCACTGACGGGGGCGAGTGGGGACGCGGACAGAGCCAGAGGCCACCCACTGCCATCTAACTTCCGGTCTGCTGCAGCAGGGGTGTGCCCTCATGGCAGGTCCCCCCAGTCCCCGAGAAAGTTCTCTGGCTCCCACAGAGGAAGAATAGTGCTATGTGGTGGGCTGTGCTGCCTGCCACCTGACTTGTTCTGGATGGCCATTTATTCTGAGTTTTCTCTGGGGGCTTTTGTAGTTGTTTGGCTCTTAAATATTGCTAGCAAAATGTGGCTCGTTCAGAATGCTGCCCCTTGAATGTTCACGGACATCTCAGTCACCTGGATCTTGTTAAAGGGCAGATTCCGATCTGGAACTTCGAACGCCAATCGGGTGACGCTTTTAAATACTAAGATCCTAGAAGAAGCTGTTCGTGTGGGATCTTACCTTTTCCAGATTAATACTCTCACCGCAATTTTGAAATCTTAACTGCAATGGTACAGTAATCAAAAAGATGAAGTATTAAAAAAAAGTAATATTTGTATTTTGTTTTCTCAGTTGCCAACCATTGCTTTAAGGCGTGTGGTGGCGGCACCCACGCGGTGACCGGCCGTCGGGACAGGTGGCCATGGCCACAGAGGCTGTGGCGGCAGCACCAGCCCTCCCACGGCAGACGGGAAGAGCAAGGGTCAGCCAGGTACAGGCTCGTGGGATTTGGAGTGGGTCCAGAATGTTCTGTTTGGCTCAACAATCATCTCCCATCCGAGAGCTGCCTCCTCCTGTACACAAAGGCCGTGCCGCCCACTGGGGTCCACACCGGCCTGTGCGCCCACTCAGCGAGTGCCCCACAGTCTCCACATCAGAGGCAAAGTGCCAAACCTCAGTCCTCAGTCTGGCCCTCCCTCCCCAGCTCCGCCTACTTGACAGCTTCTGTGCCTTTTCTCCCGCGTTCAATTACTCTGTGTTTCTCTTCTCTTTCCCTCAAGTAGTAGGAGCTCTGGACTGTGTAGCACTTAGCATCACTGGAACCTTCTGCAGAGGTAGGATCAGCCCTGGCGCCAAGGTAGGGTGGCCAGACAGAAACTAAAAATTCAGGGGAGGAGAGCCAGGGCACCCTTACTCAAATATTTGTCACCGTTGACCTGAAGTGAAAGTGTAACCAGAAGTCCGTACATGGCAACCCCACGGTAAGGTCAGCCTAAGTCAAAGACAAGGCCAGAGAGTAGTACAGCGCCACCAGCTCCCTGGGAACTCTGCCCGCCCAGAGGTGTCGCCCTCCACTGCACCCGAGCTGCAGGGGCCCAGGCACCCCAGCTGCCAGGGCTGAGTTCATGTCTCCTTCCAGAGAACTTTCCCTTCCTCCAGTACTGCTGCTCCCTGCTTGGGAAGACAGACAGCAGAGGTCGGCGAGACCATCTTGTAGCACTGAATGAGAGATTCTTTGATCCCTAGGTGAGAAACCCGAGGATTTGGGGTGCGACCTTGATGCGAAGACTACAGCCATCCTCCCGAAGAGGCGGCTCTTGCTTTCTCTAAGTGCAGCTGGGATTTTCGGCGGTTTATTGCCTTTTGTTGGGGCTGGGCTCTCCAGAGAATCTATTTTGAGCCCGGCAGAACCGGCCCGGGTGCCCGCGGAGGCCACTTCAGGCCCTCCCAGCCTCGGGGAGGCGTGGTGACAGGAGAGGCAACAGCCAGCTGTGTGCCATGCCATGGCTTCGAGCCTCAGCCCCCTGTTGTTAAAAACAAGACAACGGGCCCCAAATGGAGTCACTTACGCTAATCCCCTTGTCACCCAACCAAGACTTACTTAGTTTCAGCTCTCCGGGAAGTGGATTTGAAACCAGTCCAGTCAGGAACTGCCTGGGCGGCACTGGGAGGTAAGCGACCCAGGCCGTCCCCTTGAGGAAAGCAGCTCCGCAGTAACCAACCTGCTTTTCGCCAGTTCTAACTTCTCTGTCCCTGATCCCCTCTGCCTACAGTCCTCTCATTTTTTTACCGCTCCTTGAACTCCCTTCTAACTGCTAGATGGGATATTGCCTGTTTCGAATCCGTCTTTGCTCAAACTTAAAATTTGTGACACGCTCTGATGGAGACACCCGGCGGTGCACAGGACCAGTGAGCCACGAGGCACAGGCGCCCACCGAGCCCCTAGAGCTTTGCAGCGCTGCTGTGGCCGCTGGAGGTGGTGAATCGGTCTTTCCTGGAGCCAGCCTTGCAGCTTTTGTATTATGAGCCTTGAGACTTGATTTGAGCACGATTTTCCCAGACTGAGCCTGACTGAAAAACCAGACTGGATCCAGATTTAACTGGGTGCAACCTGAAAACTGGATTGGGCCCAAGGTAGAAATCAGACTGAGTCGGGTCAGACTGGATCTAAGCTAGCTGGACTGGGTCCAGCGTGAGGCCTCAGATTTCAAATTTTATTACAAGGCTGAACAAGCAGGTTTACCTTACCAAGCATAATCTCGAGTACAGTGGCTACAGTGGACTTTTTAATAAAGATTTTATCTGACAGCCTGCACCCAAGCTGGCAGAGCGGCAGGCAGAGGGAGAAGCAGGCTCTCCGCTGAGCAGAGAGCCTAACCGATGCGGGGCTCAATCCGAGGACCCTGAGATCATGAGCTGAAGGCAGACACTTCAACTGAGCCATTCAGGCGTCCCTATGGTAGACAACTTTGAACCTAATCTTATCCATTTATGAGATGCCTAGAGAAAAATGGGTCCTAGCCATCAACTCCCTATTAAAAGTAAGAGGGAATTTTTTTTTTTGTTTTTCCTCCTCTACGGGTTCTGGGGACCAGGAAGAGACCTGTGGGACACCCCTCCCATTCTGGAACCTGCAGATGGGCTCCTGGGAAAACTGGCAGGAGCCCGCAAACCGTGAGAATTCTTACCAGGGTCAGCTCTTCCATACCTCTGTGGTGCTTGGTCAACAGAGGAAGCAGTGGTGTGACCTTGTCCCTTCCTTTCCACATTCAGAATGGCAGGCAAAAAGCCTTTGTTACAAATTAGAGCTTTGAATTAGAACTTGGAACTTGTTTCCAGTTACCCCTAGGTGTCGGTCCTTTCTCTCCTATGCAGTTATATTGCTTTATTGTTGGTCTCATTTTGTGTCCACAGAACTTGGCTTGTCAGCTGCCAGGCTGGGGACCCCAGAATATGGCCAGATAGAAACGTGGGTTGCACTCTCCCTTCCAGACAACTGTCGCTGGCTCTCAGGGAGTTGGCTCTTTCTTTTGGCTATCTTGAGTGGCTCTGGATAATCAGATGATGGTATCTTTTGCACCTTCTTTGGGGACACCTCGTGTCCACGGGGTTGCTCAGTACTGACAAGAATATTTACTGTTAGTCTCAGCTGAAACCCAACAAGCCAGATGAAAGATTTTTTTTTTTTTTAAATTAGCTCAATGGCCAGAATTTGGCCAAACTGGAAGCTAATATTCAGAGCCTGATAGTTTCAAGTTTTGGGGAGAAGACCTAAAAAAAATTCCTCTGTGTCCCAAAGGAAAGAACAAGATTCTGAAGTCTTTGTGGAAGGATTTACTAAAACATCCCAAAGACACACAGCTCGAAATCTAGAATGTAGGAATGTTCTGATTTCCATCTTAGTTGAAGATCGTCTCCCCGCTAGAAAAGCAGCAAACTGAAGATGATGTACGTGGATAGCTGGGTCAGCCTCTTGGCATCATTCAGGTTGCAACCCAGTTCTTTGAGGGGTAAAAACAACTGTACTTGGGGTGTGGCTCACTCAGAAGAATGAGTGACTCTTGATCTCAGGGTCATGGGCTAAAGCTCCAAAACGGGTGTAGAGATTACCAAAAACAAACTTTTAATAGTAAATAAAAACAACCCTGCTTGTCTTACAAAATGAGTCTCCACAAGAATAGAAATGCGGCTCTAAAACCACCTAAAGCTCTTCCTGCCATCTTTACGAACCACCGAACCCCCCACCCCGTTCATCTCAGAAGGCTTTGAGAACAAAAGTCCTTCTTGGTGGAAGTTGCGTTCTTTCTCTGTGTCTTCTGAGATGGAAGAATTCTACCTGGTCTGCTCTGTGTAATTCTCATAGGGAAAAAAGATCTTTAAATTCTTCTCTACAAATATTAGTGGAAAGTAGAAGCCATGTGAAAGCCTTGGTAACCTTAATTTATTCCATTCTGCCTAAAACAAAATTTGTATCCAACTGTTCTTTCATAAACTAGTGAGTTCTGCACTATTATAACTATCTTAGAGCTGAAATCTTAAAGCTCCAAGACCTCTGTTTGTGTCTGCAGGTTTAGGCATGTCGGTGTATATACCTTATAAACGTGATTTTTTTTTTTTTTTTTTTTTTTTTTTTTTTTTTTTTTTTTTTTTTTTTTTTTTTTTTTTTTTTTTTTTTTTTTTTTTTTTTTTTTTTTTTTTTTAGTTCCAGATGATGTTGCCCAAATTAATTTGTACGGAGCCCTATTTGGCTTAAGGACAAGTATTATATAAATCAGGTATATTCTCAGAACACAGAAACTAACCCAAATGTTTTTCAAGTTCATGTGATCTAGGATAATCTTCAGTAAATAAAATCTAGTTTAAGTCTGTTGGTTTAATTAAAACAGGCATGTCTTTAGAGTTATTAACATTAAATATAATGTGAACATAAAACTTTTATACTACCTTAGTTTACTAAAAATCAAATAAGCTCATGTCTCTGTTACAGAATTTGTCAACAAGGAAGATAGGATGGTGGTTAGCAGTTTAGTATCATGAAATTTTCACGACCAGCCTAAATTAAGAACAAATGAATTAAATAGATGTAAAGTTTATAAATGAACTTTTCAACAACGATTATGCTTTTTGGTATGTCTACTTAAAAATAGTTTTCAAAATATTTTTGGTAACTTGAAACCTTAAAGTTATACTGAGATAAATAATGGATATTCGTGGAGTATCTAGATCAGTTTCCAAATAAGAATACTCAAACACTGGGGGACCTGGGTGGCTCAGTCGGTTGAGCATCTGACTTTTGGTTTCGGCTCAGTCATGATTTCAGGGTCATGGGATCAAGCCCCAAGTGGGGCTCCACTCAGCCAGGAGGCTGCTTGACATGTTTTCTCTCCTTCTTCCTCAACCCCAGCCCCTGCACACGCTCACTCTCTCTCAAATAAATACCTTTTTAAGATTTTATTTATTTATTTGACAGAGAGACAGCCAGCCAGAGAGGGAACACAAGCAGAGGGAGTGGGAGAGGGAGAAGCAGGCTTCCCGCTGAGCAGGGAGCCTGATGCAGGGCTTGATCCCAGGAGCCTGGGATCATGACCTGAGCCACCCAGGTGCCCCTCAAATAAATCTTTAAAAAATACTGAAACATTAATTACTGAACAAAGGTTTACCACCTTTGGCTTCCTTTTATAGAGGAAATAAAGACATTTGGCTCTATCGGTAAACACATTTTGTGCAAGGTTGGAAAATTTACTGAGAGGAAGAATATGCTTTTAGGAACCATGAAAATGTGTCTATAAATCTGCCAATCCACGGACTCCTAGCTTAGGAGTCTACAATTGTTTACTTCTCTGTTTTCACTAGGAATGAAGGATCCTGAAGGTGAAAAATTTTAATCAATGCATAGTAACAAAAGCTTCTTAGAAATAATAACGGTGGGGGCACCTGGGTGGCTCAGTCAGTTATTAAGCATCAGACTCTTGATTTCTGCTTAGGTCATGATCTAAGGGTTGTGAGATTGAGCCCTGCCTTGTTGAGCCTGTTTAAGATTCTGCCCACAACCTCTCTCCCTCTACCCTCCATTCTCCCCTCCCCCCACTCCGTCTCAAAGTGGCGGGGGGGGGGGGGGGGGATGTGAAAGGAAACACCTGTGTATGGAAAGTAGATAAGGAAAGTAAAATGACTGGCTAAATTTTCCACAATTAAGGAGAAAACCCAGGACAAAATCTGGACAGAAAAAAGTTGTAGAAAGTTTGTGGATAAGGAATCTTGGGAAAGTAATTTAAGTGTAGTGAAGCTGGCTGAGACTGGAATATAGATTAAAGACAGAATATAGATTAAAGAATAAAGATTAAATCTCTATTGGAATATAAATGCATTAAAAATGTGTTTTAGGAAAAAAAAAACATTTTAGTATCAAAAATACACAGATACAAATATCAGAATTTGGTTTTCTCTGTTAAAAGGACAAAGTTTTCTTAGATGATTGTTCTGCTCCTAATAAGAAATTGCAAAGGTGGTTTTGTAGGGGTTTTTTGTCTTGTTTTGTTTTGTTTAACCTTTGGACAGCAACGATGTTGTTCTTCCGCATATTACTTACTCGCTTTACACTGTTTTTATCAGGTATCTGTTTGTTAAGAAAACCAGTCTTCACAATATTGAGAGTTTCTGTTCACAACTGTATAACCGCCTATATTTACCTCAATATCTCTTCTACTGTGACTTGCACTAGATAATTATTTCATAATTACCTGTCATCCTATTTAATCAAATGTTCAAAACTTTTGACATTCTTTTAAAATTCTCAATAGTTTTTTGCCTTTTTTTTTTTTTTTAACCTCTAACTTCGAGATTTCCCAGAGGGCCCCTGGAAAATCTCAAAGGCTGTCTTTCATTAATTTAACATGTTAAAACATGTGGGAAGCATTGTCAAATGCTTAGATTATGTGTACGGTAAACCTTCGGCTATATGATGGGACGCCTGGGTGGCTCAGTCAGTTGGGCATCTGCCTTCAGCTCAGGTCATGACCCCAGGGTCCTGCATCGAGCCCCCAAATCGGGCTCCCTGCTCAGGGGGGAGGCTGCTTCTCTCTCTCCCTCTCCCTCTGCCTGCTGCTCCCCTACTGCTCACTCGCTCGCTCTGTCAAATAAATAACCCTTAGGTTAAATGTGTATGGATATATATTACTAACATAAGTAATCCAGAAATTGCAATTTCCAGATATTTGTCAAAATTCTCATTGTCCAATTACCTTAAATGATGAAATAACTACATTTCCTTCTACGAAAAACTCATCAGATTATTAGCCATGGGCATTTTTTTATTAAATTCTTATCATTTACAGACAGTTGCTTTACCCTGATGCTTTTATAAAAGTGAGATTCGTGGAAAGGACCCTATCAAGTACTCTGACTACTGACGCTGCTGCTGAGTTACAAGGTATTAAACCCTGGGTGGAGATTTCGCACTGAAGATGGCTCCACCTGACATCTAGGCCTGTGCAAATGACCGGAGATCTTAAGAGAGACCAGGAAAAAAAGCAGCCAACGTTGAGGTAGACGGCTTCCTCCTAAGACGTGGGGCCAAGATTGTTTCTTTCTATTCCTTCCTTCTCTGACCATCCTTTCCCTAATTCTTACACCATGAAGGTCTTTAGGATTCTTCTGTTCACCTTTGCCTTGCCTCTGGCCCAGAAACTGCCTTATTCACATACCTCAAGCAGGTCATCAGCATCTAAACAACTGTTGGATTTGTTACAATGCTGATGATCCCATAGTTGTGTCTATCACAAGCTTCTCTCTGATTCCCAATCCCTTCGTTTCTTTGGAACAAGTTCAGCCCTCTCTTAGTCCTGTCAGGCTCCCTAACCCTTGGGTCGACCCCTCTCTCACCAGTTAACAATCCCAAACCTGGGGAACCTTGCATCCAGGCTCCGGACCAAGAAACATACGAGAAGCTACCCAGAATAAAACCACCCATGCAGTCCATAGATCCTGAAATTGTACTGGCCTCCGTGGCTGTCAGCTGCCTGGGCCCAAGCCACAGATGCAAACCAGGTTTCCCAGGAAGCCTTTGTGATTCCAGATTCACTTCCTTCAACAGATTCCGCTCTTCACCTGGCTAAGCATGAGTGCAATTGCGGTGATCAGAATGTCTCCTCAGCCCCTGAAGGTCCTGAAGAATCTGCTGCTAGAGCAACAGCTGCCCCACAGTGGCAAGCAGACCCTCAGCTCTCCCACCAGAGAGATTCCTGATTCCAGGAAAGCCCTTGGTTACCTGTCAGCTGAGCAAGGAGGTGTCTGTGCTGTGGCCAGTGCCACTTGCTGCACTTGGAGACACCTGTGCGCCACGTGGAGACTCAGCTAAAATCTGTGAACACACCAGTTGGCGTAAGTGACTCCTTCAAACAGGGTCTTTGTTGACTGATGTGGGTCTTGGGGACCATGGCTCTGAAGCACACTCCAGATACTAGGATTCATCCTGCTTATAGCCCTAATAGCTCCCTGGTCTGAATCTCTCAGAAGCTTTAAATCCATGTATGCCGCCACTTACCAGGATGCAAATGATCTCCCTAAGAATACAGCATCAGAAAAGGAACAGAGAATGACCAAATTAAAGAATGTGAACCCAACACTGGGGGAAAACTGCAAGAACACCAGAATGGGAGCAGAGAGGAACGCAAATGCCTTAAGTTTTGATCCCATCTCTCTAGGCTGAGAGTCTCATCAAAAGGGGGGTGAGTGTTAGAAACAAGAGGCCCAACACAGGGTCACTTACGTGAAGCCCCATGTCAGCAAACACAACTTAGTTATAGCTTCGAGGCTCCAGGCAACGGAATCTTCATCAGGACTCGCCCAGTCCACGCTAGTTAATCTGCCTGACAGACTCATCAGCCCCTAAAGTAAGTGACTTTGTAATAACCAGCCTTTTCTTTTGCCAAGTTGTGCTGACTGACCTGTGCTTCGTTTCGAAGGGCCCTTTGCACTGAAGCAGGCCATCGCTCACAGAAGAAGCCGCAGCCCCGATCCCAGGCAGCTGGGCCGCAGGAGCATATGCTCCCTCAGCAGCAAGCATCTACGTGGGGAAGGAGAAGGACCGCAAACCTCGCCACCAGCAACGGGCACAAAGTCCACCGAGGTGAGGAGCAGACACCGAGTTGAAACAAAAGGTTAGGGCACTCTTGGACCGTAAATATCAAGCCAACTCCGGGTCAGCCACAGGATGCTAACTACTTCAAAGAAAGAACGTATACAAAAAAATAATAATAAGACGCTGGGTTTGGTAGTTTGTTTGTTTTTTTTTCCTCAAATGGCTGTTGAATTTATTTGCTTGATCAATAATGGTCCTGGCAAAAATCAGTTAACCAACGCTGAGACAACTGTAATGAAATACTAATTTTAAAAATCCATGACACCTTGATAGAAATTAAAGTTTATACAAACAAAAAAAGGAACCTTCAATATTGCCAGCAAATGAAATGAATGTAGTATGACCGACGGGACAGCAAGAAGGCTTTTATACGTTTATATTTGACACCTGACCATATTTTCAGTCACCATAGTATCTTCTCTCCAGATTTAAAAAAATAGTATGCTGATTTCTATAACAAAGCTTTTTTCGTACAAAAATCAAACAATGGCCAACAAGTCACAACAGTGCAATAGGTAGAGAATAAAAAACCGCATCAAACAGGTGCTGAAAATAAATAGTAACTAGGAGAGGACAGAGCCCTCGTGGGGAGTTTGTTTCCATCACCTTGAGTGTGTGGGGTCTGTCTGCACAGCCGTGAAAGCTGACCTACCTCATGGGTGCCACTGACTCCGACAGAGCGTGACTGGACGAGGGTACCTGAGGGCGGACCTCCCAGATGCCGCAGTCACCAGAGAAGTTGCAGAAGCAAGAAAATGGGGTCAGGGAGCACAGCTATCATTTAAAGGAAAAGTGTTGTTTTTTTTTCCTATTGCTCTATCTTGTCAATTGGGAGTCCATCAGCAGGTTCACTGAGATGAAACGGGTCACTGAAAACTTTTGTCTAAGAGCATATATGGCTTATTCAGGCAAAGAGACTTTTACATTCTAGCCCAAGCAAGCAATCTCATTCTGTGTTTAACGGCAGAGCAGTCACACAGATTATTTCTGGGTTCAGAAACAGATCCTCAGTGTGGATGCCTCGGGCCAGGCAGCTACCTGCGACCAACCCAGTGAAAACATGCGCTGATCACCAGCAGCGAGGAGCCCGCGGGAGCGAGGCAGCTGCCCCGGGGCCAGTGGGCAGGGGCCAGTGGGCAGGCTCCACCGGCGGCTCTGTCTGGGACTGGCTAGGCCATCCTGTGACTCAGGCTCGTGGACTGGGGTTTAGGACCATCAAAGGAGAGAGTGACAAGGGTGGGTAAAGGTTAACCTCAGTAAGAGCCGTTCTGGCCCATCAGGAGATATGAGGCAGCTCCCCATTATATAATCTGCACCGAAAAGGTGTAAAAGGCACGAGCAAGAGTGACTAGTAAGCAGAGATCCCGGAGGGTGAGACTGTGGGGCAATCCACAAGGCCGGAACAGTGTTCACCTTGTTTGGTTCCCCCCCTTGAACGACAGAAAGAGATCCTGATTCTGCTGTAATAAAAAAGCAAAGAAAGACAATTTTTGGTTTAAAAAGAAGCCACTCAAGGGTTAGAATCGTTTTAAGTTAACAAAGAAAATTAATCTTCAAATAAGCTGACACTATCTGGAAAACTCATCTGCCCCCACAAGCCTGCCCCGCGTGCGCTGCTTTGTCCCCCCGTGTAGCCTGGGCCTGGCGCGGAGGAGTCCTACGTGTGAAAAGAAGGAAGAGTCTGAGAAGAAAAGACATCTTTACAGAATGTACAGCAGAGAGTTGTCCACTCCGACTCTCGGGGTTACAGTAAGATGCACAGGTCTCGTCGGGTCTGGGGATCCCGTGGCGCCCGGGCTGCTCAGATGGGCGTCTCCTTCCGGTCTCTGTTCGGGGACGGCTTGGCCTGCTCCTTGCCTGCCTTTGGCTGCTCCTTAGCTGCTTTCGTCTCCGGGGCGCTGTCTCTGGGTGGCTGCCCGGCACCCCCACGCCTCTCGGGCTCGTCGTCGTCCTGCACCTGCGGTTCGGGCCTGGCTCGCTGCAGCTGGAGCAGGCGCAGCTGCACCCGCAGTTCGATGATGGCCTCCCGCTCTTCGTGAATTGCTTGATTCAAATGATTGTTCTTTATCTGGAGGAATGACAAAGGAAGAGCTGTCACTTAAGAAGGGGAGAGGGACAATGAGGAACAAGGGTATCCTACACAAGAATCTATTTGTTTTAGTCAACTTGGGAAACAGGAGAGGAGAACAAAAATATGCAAATAAGACACATAAACACCTTGACCCGGAATGCACAAAAGCCTCCTTACAGAAGAGTAAACACATCTGGAAAAGATACATGCAACAACAGGAAACAATTTGCTTAATGATATTAAATATTTTAGTGTTTAAAATGGTTTGTTTTAAACTGGCTCCTGACCACCCCTTAGGTAAGTGGAAGATAGAAGTGACTTTACCAGCCATCAGAAGTGACAAGTCAGAGACAGGAGGAAATCTCAGACTTGTCTCAAAAGCAGATGTCCTTGTCTGTTGTGAACAGCATCACTTCACACATGTCCTGTGCTACTTGGGCAAACTAGAGCACTATCGGTTCTACAGCGCTTCACTCCTTCAGCAAAACCGAGGGAGCTAATCCCAAACTCCGCTGAGCTCCCGAGGCGGCAGGCTAGCGCCCGTGGCTCCGCAGTGGCCTTCACCCGCAGCACGTGTGTCCCAGCCTCCCCTGCAGCCAGCTGTAGCTGGGCGCTACGCCTCTAACAGGGTCGGGCAGAGGTGCTGGCTTCTACTTGTGCTGCTTGCCCTTAACCACCAGGCGTTCTTGGGTTCCTTCCCCGTTCCTGCTTAGAGTGGATAAAACCTAAGGGGCTACTCTGGACCTCACGTGTCTTCCACTCGTGTGGAGGGTGGGAGACCTAGACGTCTGCCAGGCAAGGCATAGAACTGTCTTGTTCCAAAACGAAAGAGTATTCTCTTCGTTACAGCAGCTAAGCCTGTACCCTAAGTACTACAATTCTGGAATGTTTTCCTACTTAGGATTTTCATATGATCTGTAAAACGTTAAGAAAGCAAAATAAAGTGCCAACGTGAGGCCCTTCTAAAGAAGGGAAGCTACCCCGAGGCCCAGGTCCCAACTGTGGCTCTGCTTTTCCCACAACACAGCCCTGGCTATGGCAAGTGTTCTGAGCCTTGAGCCTCGGTGGGCTGCCCCGTCTCAACTCTGTCCATAGGACTTACTGTGTTCTGTAAAATTCTAGTTTTCTATGCAGTGGGTGGCTCTGATCTGCCCCAGTTGCTGAATTCACCGGGATGACAGAAAGTTACCCCACTATTCTTGGAATCTAAGACAAGAATGGCTTTCTCTCAACCCTGAGGTAAAACATCCGGAGACAATGATTAATCTGGGGTAAGAAGGGAAATTCTGATCAGGATCATGTAAATCTCTTGCTTTCATTTCACCATGCACTTGCCTCCCAGATCCCCGGTGCCAAATTTATTCACACTGGCTGCTTCAAGGGTTGAGGGATGAGAGAGAACTTTGTCCCCATTTTACCCACAGGTGAGTCAGGCGACTTTTCCTTCTTCCACCAGCATTTCTCTTTCTGTTCATCTCTGGGAAGTTAGCCCAGATCTTCCACAAGTGTTCAAGGACAGTCAGGCGAGGCTTCCCCGTAAGTGGGAGTCACCACACCCAGGGATGCCTGGTGAGGTCACACTTATGCTATGTGCTCCGCAAGGACCAGCTCACGCCCTGCACACACTGGTGAGATGTCCCCTAAACTCCTCTCTACTCAGCCTCCCCGCTGTTTCCCGAGGAAAAAAGACAACTTCTAAGGGAAAGAGGTGGCCTCTACAAGTTTTGGGAAACTGGTGCTCACTTCTAGTTCTTCATTCTGCCTCTGTAAGTCCTCCAGGATGATCTGAAGCTCCTCTTCGTCTTCACTCTCACTCTCACTGTCCGAGGAGTACTCCTCGGTCTCACTGCGGCCATGCTGCTGACGACTGCGGGCGGGAGATCAAGAGAAAAGGACAGTGAGCAGAGGAAGGAATGCTGCTTCCTTCCTACCCTTCTTTTAGATTCACCAGGTTTTCATGAATCAGCTTAATACAGCACCATTCTTAAGGCTTAATCAAGAAGAAACTTGGTGGGGGGTGCGCCTGGGTGGCTCAGTGGGTTGAGCCTCTGCCTTCAGCTCAGGTCATGATCTCAGGGTTCTGGGATCAAGCCCCACATGGGGCTCCATGCTCAGCAGGAAGCCTGCTCCCCCCCCAACCTACTTGTGATCTCTGTCAAATAAATTAAATCTTTAAAAAAAAGAAGAAGAAGAAACTTAGGGGCGCGTGGATGGTCAGTCAGTGGAGCACCAACTCTTGGTTTCAGCTCAGGTCATGATCCTAGGGTCATGGACTCGACCCTACTTGGGCTCCATGCTCTGCAGAGTCTACTTTAGAGTCTCTCTCCCTCTCCCCTCATCCCCAATTGTGTACATACTGTCTCTCTCAAATTTTAAAAACAAAGAGAAAGAAACTTTAAAGATGACTGATTTGGATGCCTAGTTCTTTTGTATGAAAGTCTGAGAGCTAAAACATTTAACTAAATATTCTTGTAAACTTAAAACCCTCTGCTTTCCTTTACCTCTGAATTTCAGCAATCTCAGCTCTGAGGCGTTCAATCTCTTCTTTTTCTGAGGCAATCTGTCGGCGCAGAAACTGCTCCATGGCTAGAAGCTCCTCCTGCTCAGTCAGGATCTCATTCTCCTGAGATAAAGACTACTGGTGAACACCTTTGAAAGTATGAGTCTAAGAAATGTCATTTTTCTGGGACATTGTTCCCTTGAATTCTTTAGCCCTATATATAACACAAGTTATGGGAAAGCTTGGACTGCAAAGCTTGTATCCTGTTTCCTTAATGTTAAGGCTCTCTGAGAAAAGGCTCTTTGGGAGGAATGTCTAGTTTTTCTCAAGACATAAAATGCCACCTAGGAATCCCATGTCCTCATTTTGCAAAAGTTCCCTGTGAGGCCATCACACTGGGCACAAAGCCAAAGGCCAAGTGATAACGTCTGTTTTTGATTCTCAGTCCCTTCTGAACGCCTTCCCACCTCTCAGCAAAGGGAGTGTCTGTTTCAGGGTCAAGATGGCCCTTGACCGTGCACTGGGATAAGGACCCAGGAAATACAGAGCTGATGTCAGTATCACCTTAAAGCAGATCTAGTAAAGGCAAGATGTTCCCAGAAGAAATCTTTTCTCCTCACCAAAAGCTACCTTCCTCCTCAACACATGTCCCCAGAGATGATAAACAGTAAATATTGTGCTTTCACAGAATATGCATTTCTAAAACTGAATCACCAAAGTGGGGGGAAGGAAGATCTACCCAACCCCTCCAACCTAGAAAAAAGAACCAGAATGTCAGAGGCAGAAATGTATGGCTATGAGAACAAGGAGTTGTAGGCAAAGGTCTACAGCATTTCCTTCCCAACTCCTAGGTATCCAGAGGATAAGCACCTGTGATCAAACCTGAAAGACACTGTGGTCAGGTTCTAGAGGGAACCATTCAAAGCCTCTGGCAAGCATGAGTGAGCTCTTGGAGAAAGAAGATGCAGTGTTCCTTCCCCACGGGTTTCTAAACACAGATGACTTCCCTTTACCACAGTGCACCTAGTAAAACTAATGTGCTGAGAAATATCAGATTGGAAAAGTCTGAAATAAAGACATAATCTGGAACCTCATCTTGTCTTCAGGGGAAGAGCTATGTGTCCCTGACAGGCAAAACATGGTCTTTCTCAAGTGACAGAAAAGGCCTAGAACTTGTCTGGCTTTAGGTATCCCACAATCATGGATTTCTGGGAGTACAGACTCTGCTGTCAGAGCCTAGAATTTCATTCATTTCTGGTTAAACTCTAGAAGACTCCTGAACAGAGTGAGGTTGATTTAAGAAGTTCAGAGAGAAAGAAAGGAGCTCATCTTCAGCTCTACACCAGAACAATAGATACTAAAGAACTATTTGTCAAATCAATGAAATAAAACAAGTTATCTCCAAAAACTTTCACCCACAATAAAATCAAAATATCTGAACATAGTATCAGCAACAACAATCAGATAAAATCTGTACTGTGATGGGGCGCCTGGGTGGCTCAGTTGGTTAAGGCACTGCCTTCGGCTTGGGTGATGATCCCGGGGTCCTGGGATCGAGTCCCATGTCAGACTTCCCTTGCTCTGCGGGGAGCCTCCTCCTCCCTCTCCCTCTGCCTCTCCCCCTGCTTATGCTCTCTCATTTTTTCTCTCGCTCTCTGTCAAATAAATAAAATCTTAAAAAAAAAAAAAATCTGTACTATTACATTTTAAGAATCCCAAACTTAATAGGAAGAACTATTAAAGTCCAATCTCATTAACATGGAAGAAGTACAACTAATCTGTAAGTTGGGGAAAACACATATAACTCAGACCTGTGTGTGGATAAGATAAGATTAAGCACCTAGGGGGCACCTGGATGGCTCAGTGGGTTAAAGCCTCTGCCTTCAGCTTAGGTCATGATCCCAGGATCCTGGGATCGAGCCCCGCATTGGGCTCTCTGCTCAGCAGGGAACCTGCTTCCTCCTCTCTTTCTCTGCCTGCCTCTCTGCCTACTTGTGATCTCTGTCAAATAAATAAATAAAATATTTTTTTAAAAAAAGAGTAAGCACCTAAAACAGTGTCCAGTAAAAAGTAATCAGCAGAAGGTAGTTTCTTTCTCCAGCAGAACACTTAACGAAAACGCCACACAAAGGTAAGAACAAATACAACAGGCATGATCCCTCTCAGGCTACCAAATCATCTTACAACTTTTTTTAAAAGATTCACACCTCTGTAGTTGAGCTTCTCAAATTTAATATATGACGACCATTAAGAGTCTTGCAACACACTCCTGAGCAACCAACAGGTCAAAGATGAAATCTAATTATCTAGTAATGAATCAAAGTGGAAACACATGTCCAAAGTACGGGATCCAGCAAAACCAACTCGAAGAGGGAAGTTTATGGTACAAATGCCCTCACTAAGAAAAAAGCCCTGAAACAACCTATCTCTATACCTCAAGGAACTAGAAATAGAACAAACTAATCCTAAAATTAGTGGAAGGGAGGAAATTATATAGATCAGAGCAGAAATAAATGAAATAGAGACTAGAAAATCAATATAAAAGATCAATAAAACTAAGAGCTGGTTTTAAAAAAAATAATAATAATAATAGCACACCTGTAGCTAGACTAAAAGAGATGACTCAAAACCATATATCAAAGAGGAAACATTGCAATTGATACCATGGAAATACAGAACATTGTAAGAGACTACTATAAGCATTTATACACCAACAAACTGGATAATCTAGAAGAAAAGGAAATGTTCTTAGAAACATATTACCTACTAAGACTGAATCAAGAAGTCTGAATATCTGAACAGAGCAGTACAAAGATTGACTCAATAATCAAAAATTGCCTAACCAAGCAAAAACCAGGACCAGATGGCTTCACAAGTGAATTCTACCAGATATTTAAAGAAATAATTCCAATCCTTTTCAAACTCTTCCAAGAAAACTTAAAAATGCTCCCAAACCTCTTTTTACAAGGCCAGCATTACCCTCGTCCCAGAGCCAAAGACACTACACAAAAGTAATAGGCTGATGAAAATAGATGCAAAAATCCTCAACACATACCAGCAAACCAAATTCAACAACACATTAAAAAGATCACACAACATGATCAAGTGGGATTTATTTCTGGAGAGCAAGGATAGTTCAACACATGCAAATCAGTAAATGTGATATACCACACTGACAATGAAAGAAAAAAAATCCTATGATCATAATCTCAGTAGATGCCAAAAAGCACTGGACAAAATTAAAGTTTTTCCTCTCATAAAAAGTCTTAACAAAGTGGGTATAGAAGGAACACAGATCATTGTAATAAAGGCCACATATGGCAAGCCCACAGGTAACATCACACTCAGCAATTAAAGGTTAAAAGCATTTCCTCTAAGATCAGGAACAACACAATTATGCCCACTCTCACTTCTATTTACTATTTACTACTGGAAGTCCTAGTCAGAGTAATTAGACAAGGAAAAGAAATAAAAGGTATCCAAATTGGAAAGAAGTAAAATTGTCTCTGTTTGCAGACTATGTGATCTCATATATAGAAAACCCTAACGATGCTACCAAAAACAACAAAAAACAAAAAACCTGTTAAACCCATTCAGTAAAGTTGCAGAATATAAAATCAACATACAAAAATCCATTGTATTTTTGTATACTAGCAAACTATCTGAAAAAGAAAATAAGAAAATCCCATTTACAATAGCATCAGAAAATAAAATATTTCAAATAAATTTAACCAAGGAAGAAAAAGATCTATTAAAACTAAAACATTGGTGAAAAAACTAAAGACACAAATACATGGAAAAATATCCCATGTTCATAGATCAGAAGAAATAATATTGTTAAAATGTTCATACTACCCAAAGAGATCTAGAGATTCAAAATTTCAATGGTGTCTTTCACAAAAATAGGAAAAAACAATCCTAAAATTTGTACAGAACCAAAACAAGCTGTTAGTATCAAAACAATCCTGAACAAAAGGAACAAAGTTGGAGGCATCACACTACCTGGTTTCAAAGTATACTGATTTCAAAAGCTTTATTTAATAAAACTATGTTACTGGTGAAATAGAGACCAACAGAGTGGAACAGAGAGCCCAAAAATAAATCCACACATTTACTGCCAACCCATCTTTGCAAAGTGCCAAGAACACGTATAGGGAAAGGACCATCCCTTCAATAAATGGTGTAGGGAAACTTATCTTCCACATGCAAAAGAATAAAATTGGACACTTACCTCATTCCATATATATAAATCAATTCATAATGAATTAAAGATTTAAATATAAGACCTAAACTATGTAACTATTAGAAAAAAACATAGGTTTTTCAGAAAAAAACACTGGTCTAGGCAATGAATTTTTAGATATGACCCCCCCAAAGCAGGCAACTAAAGCAAAAAAATAGACAAATGGGATGGCATCAAACTAAAAAGCAAAGGAAAAAGTCAAAAGAGTAAGGAGACAACCTATGGAATAGGTGAAACTATTTGCAAACCACACATCAGATAAGGGGTGAATATTCCAAATTTCTAAGGAATGCAACCAATTCAACAGGTAGAACACAACCAACCCAATTCAAAAATGGCAAAGGACCTGAACAGACATTTCTAAACAGAACACCTACAAATCAACAGAAGATATATCAAAAGATGCTCAACATGACTTATTATTAGGAAAATGAAAATCAAAACCACAATGAGATACTACCTCACAACTGTCAGGATGGCTATTATTTAAAAACAAAACAAAACAAAACGAAAAAACAACCACTAGCATGGAACTCATACACTGTTGGTGGGAATGTAAACTGAAGGCAGCCATTACGGCAAATAGAATGGAGGTTCATCAAAAAAACCCAAAAAACAGAACTACCGTATGATCCAGCAATTCCAGCTCTGGGTTTAAACCCTAAGAAAATGAAAAGGATACTGAAAAGATACCTGCACTGCCATATTCACTACAGCATTATTCACGATAGTCAAAAGATGAAAACAACTCAGTGGTCAATGCACAAATGGATAAAGACGTGGGTGTGTAGAGACACATACACTGGAGTATTATTCAGCCCAACCCTGCCATTTTAGGATACCATGGATAACCCTGGAGGACATGATACTAAATGAAAGAAGCCAGAGAAAGACAAGACTGAATGATCTCACTTCTAGGTGGAATTTAAAAAAAAAAAAAAAAAAAGTAGAACTCATAATGGTAGAGAGCAAAACAGTGATTACCAGATGCTGGGGGATAGAGAAGATGAGGAGATATTGGTCAAAAGATACAAAGTTGCGATTACAAAGGACGAATAAGTCTAGAGATCTAGAGTATCTATTATTATAGTTAATAATACTGTATTGAATACTGGAAATACACTAAAGGAATGGATTTCAGGTGTTCCCATCACAAAAGAAAAAGGAACGTAGATGAGAAGACAATGTTAACAAGCTTTATTGTAGTAATCATTTCTCTATGTATAGGCCTATCAAATCATCATGCTGTACACTTTAAATATGTACAATTTTTATTTTTTAAAAAGGATTTTGAAAAACAGAAGAAAAAGGTTAGCTTACCTGAGCAAGGAGAATATTTATAACTTCCTCATTTTCATTCATTTCTTCTTTGGAAACATCCTCTTTTGAAAGACTGGCAATCTCTTGCGCAATCTTGGTTTCGCACTCCTGTTCAAATAAGACAAAATGAAGAACTGGTCAGCCCAAATGTAACACATATTCAACAATTTCACACCATCACCATTTAGAAGTTTCCTTCTCATTTCCTAGAGCTGAAAAAGTAACAGTAACAGCCAGGTGAACTATCTGGATAGAGGAGGATTTGTTAACTGGGCTTGGAAAATAACATGCGGATCTTAGTTTGTGGCTGCACCATGAAAATGTTCAATTCTGGTTGATGTGTTCACCATTTCTGGAACCCATCCATATAAAATTATATCCTGTGATACTTTTTTTTGGGAAGGGTGTCAATTTTAAGTATGCAATTCAATTAATTTTGACAAATGAATAAGCCAAGTAACCACCACCACAATCACAATATAAACAGTCCCATCACCACACAAAGTACCTTTCACCATCTGCTGGCACCTGGCAACCACTGACCTATTTTCCATTGCTATAGTTTTCCCTTTTCTTGAGTTTCATATAAATTGAGTCGATCCATAAGAGATCTTTTTATATGTGGCTTCCTTCACATAGAATAATGTTTTTTTTTAAACTATTCATCTATTTTGCTGTTTGTATTAGTAGTCTGCTGAGTAATATGTCATGATACACCAATTTGTTCATCCAATTCACCAGCTGATGGACATTTGGGTCCTTCCTAATTTTGAGCTATTCTAACTAGAGCTGTTATGAACATTTCATACGTATATGTTTTGTGTGGGTATGTGCTTTCTTCTTTTAAATACCTAAAAGTGAGATTGCTTGGTCATATGGTAACCATATGTTTAACTTTGTAAGAAACTGCCAAACTGTTTTCCAAAATTACTATACCATTTTACATTACCAAGAGCAACAATGAGAGGTCCAGTTGCCCCATGTTCTTGTCAACACCTGTTTGGATTTGTTTGTTTGTTTTTGTTTTTTTGTTTGTTTGTTTGTTTTTTACTTGTTTTTCTAGAGAGGGAGAAAGAGGGGGAGAGAGCAGAGGGAAGGAGCAGACGGAGAGGGAAAGAGAGAAAATCCCAAGCAGGCTAGAAGCCCGATACAGGGCTCTATCTCATGACACTGAGATCATGACCTGAGCCAAAAATCAAGAGGAAGATGTTTAACTGACGGAGCCATCCAGGTGCCCCAACACCTGGTATTTTCAATTTTAGTCATTCTCGTTGGTGTGTAATAGTATCTCATTGTGACTTCAACTTTTATTTCTTTAATTACTAATGATATTGAGCATCTTTGCACATGCTTATTTGCCATTTGTACATGATCTTTGGTAAAGTGCCTTTTCAACATTTTTGCCTTTTTTAAAAAAATTTTTAATTTTTTAGCCTTTTTAAAACTGAATTATTAATTGTAACACATGTATCATACTCTGGTGGGAGAGCAGAATATATACAGGAAATCTCTGTACCTTCCTCTCAATTTTGCTGTGAACCTAAATCTGCTTCCAAAAACTAAAGTCTAAAAAAACCTGAACTGTTTGTCTTATGAGTTTTTTTAATATATTCTAGTCCTTTATCAGGTATGTGTTTTTGCAGAATATTTTGTCACAGCCTCCGATTTGCATATTCATTTTCTTAATGGTGTCTTTTGAGGAGCATGTTTTAGCATGCTGATAAAGTGTAATCTAACAAATTTTTGAGAGAGGAGGGAGAGAAAGCACGCATGAGCAAGAGTGTAGGGTGGCAGGGGGGTGGGTGGCAGGGGGGTGGGGGCGCAGGTGGCATAAGAGGGAGAAGCAGACTCCCCGATGAGCAGAGAACTGGATGCAGGGCTCCATCCCAGGACCCTGGGATCATGAGCTGAGCCGAAGGCAAACACTTAATCAACTGAGCAATCCAGGCGCCCTAACAAATTTTTCTTTTACAATTCATGGGTATTGTGTCCTATTTAAGAAATCACTGCCTAAGCCAAAGTCATTAAGACCTTCTACGTTAAAAAAAATGTGTTTTCTTCTGGAAGTTTGCTTTTTTGTTTTTTTGTTGTTGTTTTGTTTTGTTTTTGTTTTTTTAGGTCTTAATATATGACTCATTTTAAGTTAATTTCTGTATATGCAGTGTGGAAAGAATCAAGGTTTTATTTGGTTATTCTTTTTTGGTATATAGATATCCAATTGTTCCAATACCATTTATTGAAAAGAAAATCCTTCCCCATAGAACTCTTTTTTTTTTTTTTTTAAGATTTTATTTATTAATTTGACAGAGACAGGGAGAGCGGGAACAGAAACAGGGACAGTGGGAGAGGGAGAAGCAGGCCTCCCGCCAAGCAGGGATCCTGATGCAGGGCTCAATCGTAAGACCCTGGGATCATGACCTGAGCCAAAGGCAGATGCTTAACAACTGAGCCACCAAGGTGCTCCTCCCCACAGAACTTTTATCCTCTTTGCTGAAAATTAATTGTCCATATGAGTTTGGTCTATTTCTAGACTTCCTATTCTATGTCTACTTTTACCCAATATCCACTGTCTTAGTTACTATAGCTTAATAGTAAATCTTAAAATCAGGTAATATGAATCTTCCAACGTTGTTCTTTTTCCACAGTCATTTAGAACATTTGTATTTCCATATAAATTTTAGAAGAGCCTGTTAATTTCCACAAAAAAAAACCCTGTTGAGATTTTGACTGGGACTGACTCCACAGATCAATTTGAGAATATCTAACATCTTAAAAATATTGAGATGCATCACTCTATTTATTTAGGTCTTTTTATTTTTCTTTTTAGGTCCAATATCCAACTGCTCATTCGCTAATATCATGAAATATAATAGACTACTGTGCATCTAATCTTGTAACCCACAACCCCGCTAAATTCACTTATTAGGTTTTCTATAGATTCCTTAGGATTTTGTATGTAGATAAGTCATGTAGTCTACACATAAAGCCTTTCTTCTTTCAATCTGTATACCTTTTTCTCTTTATTGTACTAGCTAGAATGAACCTCCAGTAAAACGCTGAACAGAGTGGTGAAAGCAGAAATCCTTGCCTTATATACCCAATCTTAGGAGAAAGCATTCAGACGTTCACCATTATGTACAAAATTAACCACAGATTTTTTTCAGACACCCTATATCAGGCTGAAAATGACATTTGCTGAAAGCTTTTATCACGAATAAGTGCTAAATTCTGCTAAATGCTTTTCTGCATTTACTGATATGATCTTGTAGTTTTTCTTACTTCTTACCATAATGAATTATATTACTTCTATCTTTAAATTTATTTTTTGAAAAATAATTTTTAAAAATAAATTATTTTATTTTAAAAATAAATTTATTTTATCTTGAGAAGTAATTTATTCCTGGATGGGCATGCGGAGAGAATAAAAAAATAGAAGTAATTTATTCCTCCAAGTTAAAATCAACTTGACACAATCTCTTGAAAATTTATGAATGAATGAACACGTATAAAAAGACAGCATGAAGAAAACTGACAAAGGTAATCTATCCCTTTCTAAGCGCTGTCACAACTCCTTTTTCCAAGAGAGAAGCAGAAGAGTAATGAAAACCAAACACATATTATCCCTGTCATAGGTCTGAGACCCTTCATTTAGAGTCTGGTGGGCAAAGCGACATGGTTCACAATTACAACCATGAGGTCAGTCGGTCAGTCATTGATTCCAGGCTGAAGCATGAAGGGGACAATAATGACAACAGGCACAGGAAACAAAAGATAGATAATCTAGTAAGCAGGAGAAAAGAAGGAAGAAAAATATACAAAGGCTTTTGCTAGTCTGCCAGTCCTGGAGTGCATGTGTAAAAAACCCCATGAATGCTTCCTTTCTGATGAAGCTAACTCCACTTAAATGTACACTCTCCCAGTCTGATGAATGCTAATGTTCCCTAGAAGTAACACTGGGGCCTGGCACTGAATTTGCACACGGACTGTAAGACGGTCTAGAGATCAGAGATCTGAGATCTGAGCCTCGGTGTGGCTGAGCAACTGACAGGCTCAGAGCCAAGCACCACACACTGAGCCCGAGGAGATCAAAAGTCTGACTCGTGCACCCCAACCTTATCAGGAGTCACACGCTAGTCTTCCTATTATTAGGTGAATAAAACTCCTCCTAATCTTCAGTACCTCTTTGTGTTTCCAAAGAGCTGACTCAAAGGCCTCCAATTCCACAGCAGCCTCTGAAATGTCTCACTATCCAACTCCTCCTGTTTACAAGTACAACCAAGCAGGAAATGACAAAACACCTTTCAGTAAAATCATCTGTTTAATTAAAAAAAAAACAAAAAACCAACTTTCTGGAGAGATTCCCTATTAGAATGAAATTTAGCAGCTATATGAAACTACTTTCAGTTACTAGCCCCCCAAAACTACCTTTGCCTATGGCAAAATGTAGGTATTTACATACATTTTCTTTGATGCCATTAAAGATTTATTTATTTTAGACAGAGTGGGAAGGAGGGTCAAGGGAGAGAGAGAGTTTAAGCAGACTGTGGCTGAGCTTGGAGCCGGATGCGGGGCTAGATCTCACAACTCTGAAATCAGGACCTGAGGTGAAACCAAGAGTCAGATGCTTAACCGACCACGCCACCCAGGCGCCCCTTCTTTGATGCCACTAACGATGTTACTACAGGGGCACCCGGCTGGCTCTCCATCTGGACTGTGCATTTAAACCCCACACTAGGAGTAAAGCTTTAAGAAAGTTATACAGGTTGTTTTAGCTTTATTCTTAAGAAAATGTTTGTCCCTCTTCATTGATAAAACCATGACTTGCACATTTATCTACTGAATACCATGGGTCAAACATTAACAAGGCCAGCACTGGGTCATCTCAGTGAACTGAGTGCCTGAAGAAATAGCCTACATTGTCGGCTAGTCAGTCTACAAGGTGCTTTTTATATTTTGTTACTTTGGTAACATCCAAAGGGCACCTGGCCAGCTCGGTTGGTAGAACATGCCACTCTGGATCTCAATGTCGTGAGTTCAAGCCTCATGCTGGGTACAGAGTTTACTTAAATTACAAGAATAGAAGAGTGATTCCCTCTTACACTTCACAGATTCAAAAGTTATTGATGCTTCGCCCCATTATTGTTTGTACATCTTCTCTTTAAGCATGCACTTGAACATTTTTGGTTTTGTGTGTGTGTGTGTTTAACAAAGAATGGGGGTGAGCAGAGAGAGGGGGAGGGAGGGAGAGAGAGAATCTTAAGCAGGCTCCATGCCCAGTGCAGAGCCTGACAGGGGACTTGATCTCACAACCCTGAGATGGTAACCTGAGCCAGAATCAAGAGTCAGACACAACCAACTGAGCCACTCAGGGGCACATGCACCTAAATATTTCAGTGTAGATTTTTTAAACAACAAACACACTCATATTAATATGGCATAATTATCAAAATGAGAACATTTTAAGATTGACCCAATTTTCTAGTCCAGCCTGTTTCAGCACTTATCCCAAGTGTCTTTCGTAACACTTCTTCAAACTGCCCAGGATCCAACACAAGGTCCACTTATTGTACTTTGTTGTGTCTCTGTGGTCTGTGGAATAGTTCCTCACCCTTCGTCTTTCACGACTTTCATATTCTGTGTGTGTGTGTTTTATTCTCCAGCTGTGTTCACTGAGGGCCTGAAACCCGTGCTCTGACAGTAGCCGTGAGCACTTCTGAGCACCCAGATCCTGATTTCTAAATACTGAAAGGAACCATGGCTCCCTGGACAAACAGCCAACTGCAGGGCTGGGCTAGAGAAAATACAAGATAAACCTCGAACATTCTGTTGTGCCAGAAAGAAAGGAAACCTCAAAAACTGATGAGTGCATGTCAGAACACTGGAGCCACTCGAGAGGCTCTTACTGGCCAAATATGTATCAATTAGATTATGAAAGTATTGATTACAATATCACATGAAGTATCAATAAATAAATTATAAAGGTAAAAGAAAAAGCAACTTTCTAAATTAAACATTTCCCTGGTATCAAACTATATAATCATTAACTGGGAACATTTAAGCAAATAAATTTCCCATCAGGAACTTCACTTCAGAAAACATGTATATATTGTGTTTTTAAAAGAAACTAACTGGGGCGCCTGGGTGGCTCAGCTGTTAAGTGTCCGCCTTCGGCTCAAGTCATGATCCGGGGATCTTGGGATCAAGCCCCGAATTAGGCTCCATGTTCAGTGGGAAGCCTGCTTCTCCCTCTCCCACTCCCACTGCTTGTGTTCCCTCTCTTGCTGTGTCTCTCCCTGTCAAATAAATAAATCTTTAAAAGGAACTAACTGAAAATAGTATATAAAGAAAATTCCAGCACATTCAGTTTATATTCCATTATAAACATGATATACCAAAATGACAAATTTACTCACCTGTCTTTTAGCTTCTCTCAGTTTCCTTTTGAGGGCTGTCAAAATTCTTTGTACTTCCCATAATCTTTCTTCTTTAGATAAATCCTTTACCCCAGCCTGCAGATCTCGATGTAAACAATTCAAAAGAAACTCCTAGAAGACAACATGCCACACACTGAGTAGTGTCCCATGTCTTATCATCTTAAAACTACATCCACATGCAATTTCTCAAGATGTACAACCAACTATCTTTCATTTATCACTAAGGGAACGAAATAATGGCATTAATTATTTTTTCAAGCATATGACTGAAAAATCCTTTTTTGCCTGGACATTGGGTTCTCATCATTAATTTACATTGGTTGAATAACAGTTCATTCATATCCCTTCCTATCAACCACTAATAATGGGAGCTCAAAGTAGATAAAGGAAAGAAAATCAAACAGGAATTTGGTAACATGTATGCAAATAAAAGACATAATAATCATCAAATATAAGTAGATTTCTCAGTCTTGAATTTCTTAATCAGTTTTGCTAAACACACATACAACCAAATGAACTATGTCTTCTATCAAAATAGCACAGTGGAAAAGCACAGGATTTGGGTCAAATCCCGGTTGTATAGTTCAGTAACCATGTGGCACAGGATCAGATATTTAGTTTCCCCAAATTTCTTTGTATCTGTAAAATATGGCTGGTAACAGCAATCTTGTCCAGATAAACTAACATTTTTGGACTCCTTACAATGTGCCTGGCAGCATTATCTCATTTATAGTAATAAGCTTCACATCAAACCACAAAATGACCCATTTTAAAATGGGATCACCAAGGCTTACAGAGTTTGAGCAATCTGCCTAAAAATCAGTCCGCTAATCAGAAACCTAGGGAGAACTTAAGGCCAGGTCTTTTGATTTCAAAACTGTGTTCTTTCTACAATATTCTCACTTCACTGGCATGAAAGTGCCAGACAGAAATTTCTGCCTTCCATGTGCCATGAACAATGTGTGTAACATAGTTCCAGACACACACAAAAACTCAGTTGAACAAGAACTGCTCCTACTAATCATCACTACCAATCATTGTAATCATCCAAAACGGTCAGAGCAAAGGCAGGCTCTTTGGGGCTGAAGCATGGGGCTGAGCACACACACCTGTCTTCTGATCTCCTCCTTGATGTTCTCCTGGGTCTCTGGCAGTGTGGGCATAGTGGCCATGTTAGACCATCGAAGAGGTTTTGTCACTTGCTTTAGTATCACATTTCCAAAGAGCTCTTGCACATGTGTGAAAAACACATATAGGACACGATTGCTAATCTAAGAAAAAATAAATAAAAAGATTTGCAAAAAAAAAAAAACAAAAACCTATTCAAATTATCATTTTATTTCATTTAATTTGTGTCTGTTGCATAGTACATCCTTTAATCCTAGACATGGGGATGACAGTTTTCCTCAGTAGTGACCAGATATGCTTTGCTAATCAATGGCCAACTGAAACAAAAGAACGGAAAAGCAGCAGGAGTTCAGTCAGGTATTCCAGAACCATAAGGAACTTGGGGGAGGGGGGGGAAGGACAGGAGAAAGGATGCAGAAGTCACTGGCCATCAATTTGCTCTTTTTTAGCAATATAATATTAACTGATTTTAAAAATCTTATGTTCTTTATTCTCAAGTTATTTTTGAGACCTTTTAACACACACAAGTAGATCCATTTAGGAACACGAAGGAAGTAAAAGCACTTGAGGTGTCAAGCTGGGCTGAGTGCAAGAACCCGCCTCCAGAAACGATGCCTTGCGGGCAGATGTGCACAGCTGGCGTTTAAATATGATGCTCATATGCTAGAAGATCAGGACATTAACTATTTTCTGCCTAACACTTACAATACACTTGAACCTTCTATGAAATAATTGTCCCCAATATAGTAATATCAAGTAACAATGTCGTATTTACCAAATTCTGAAAGCCTGACTAGTCTGAATGATCAAACTGAAATCTGAGAAACATTTTACTTCCTAAACACAATCAATGAACAAGGAAAGTATAAGAAAATACCCTCTTACAACTGTGCATTGTAACAGTGGCTGGTAATAACCTAGTATATTGGCCAAAAAGAGAGCTTAAAATAAAAATACAACCATCACTCCATTTTTTTGTCTTTTGTGTCTGGCCTCAATAAAATATCAATAATTCTAATTAAAGGAAAATATATGCTCTGTGCCAGCACCAAGTGAGGAGTAATAAACAAATGCCAAATATTTATGTTGTAAAGAGACACCAATTAACACACTACCCAGTGTCCTGAAATGCCTCCTCAGATTAAATTTCTGTAATATCCTTCCCCAGGATCTATCTTTATGAATGAAATCACCAGGTTAAGTCCCTGACCAAACAAATGACGTTAGGCCCCCTTGTGCCTGAGTCTCATATGTGAACATGATATAATGAGGCAATAGTGCTATTCGAAAAAATAAATCTTTGAAATTCTACAGATGAACTCTGTAATCGTGGGTACCAGGGGCTTCCCCTCTACTCATGACGGATCATTGTCATCAGAAACTGGTTTAGAAACCCACACCAGGGACGCCTGGGTGGCTCAGTGGGTTAAATAAAGCCTCTGCCTTCGGCTCAGGTCATGACCCCAGGGTTCTGGGATCGAGTCCCACATCGGGTGCTCTGCTCAGCAGAGAGCCTGCTTCCTCCTCTCTCTGCCTGCCTCTCTGCCTACTTGTAATCTCTGTCTGTCAAATAAATAAATAAAATCTTTTGGGAAAAAAAAAAAAAAAAAAAGAAACCCACACCAAAGACTGTACAATACTCAAATTACAAAGCTACACGCTGGTCATATGATGACACTGTCCATATCCTGAAAGAAAAAGACCGATATTCAGGCTAATCTACCGTCTACATTTGCTGGTTAACTGTTCTGTATGCGACCCAGAAACAGAAAAGGTCTCCGACACTCCCCAGGGTCAGCGTCAGAGGGCACGTGTGCAGAGAAGGCCATGTACCTGAACCGTTGGGCTGAGCACTATAGAAATGTTTTGTATATTCATTTTTGTTTCCAGTTCCTTTGCGATAACATGGTCCATGTGCACGATCAGCCAAGAAATCAGAAGATAGTTACATTCTGGCAGTTCTTTGAGCAAGCGCTGGAATTCCTGCACCTTCTCGCTCTCTGTGCTCCTCCCACATGCCTCCTCAAAGCGAGGCATCAGCTCTTTGGTAAGCAGATTCTCCGGAAGGTCTCGCAAATACTGCTTCAACAAACTGGCTACAGTGTTAGGTTCATATTCTTCCAAATTGGGAGACTCCTCTCTGTCATAGGCCGCTTTCAGCTCATCCACCTTTGATTTAATTCCTAAAAACATTCAAATTCCAAAGAGAAAGAGTATCAAGAAAATATAAATAATCACAGTTTTTTTTAGCACGGCACCCACTCCTCAGGGGAGATCTGGGAAAAGCCAATCTGATAATAACAAACCTCTAGTTATGAAGTATTTATCCGCTCAAGGTGTGCACAATTCCTCTACGAAGAAAGTAATACGAAAGACCACACTGTGTGGGTGAATTCAACCAAAAGCTAAATAATGGAAACTCAATACTTGGGAAAAAAACATCAGAGCAATCACAGAATATCTTAAGTTTCAAAACATGCCAAGTGACTCGGGGGGCAATTTTTTTTTTTTTTTTAGTTTAAATTAAGTAGGTAAAAATTCAGGCAAACATTCAACTACAATCTAAGCATAAATCTTGTTCCACATGAGTGGCCAACTGCCTTTTCTAACAAGTCCCAAGACCGACAACATAAAACACAACTCAGTATTTATAAATGTGTCCAAAAAGTTGTGAATAATTACTTTTTTATAAGCAAACGTATGATAAATGCAAAAGGTGGGTTTGCTGTCAAAACACACTCTTTGAAAAATCTTGTCCATTAAATAATCCCCACCTGATTTCTATTTTTAAGTTTCAATTGTTGTTTCCTTAATCTGAAACACAGCTGGAACCAAAAAAAGTGAAACTTGGGTTTCTAAAATCAAATTGTTTTGCTTTTCTTACTAGACAGAAAGAAACGCTGACACACAAAATGACTGTTTTTCAAACATTTTGTAAGTTTTTAAGCCCTGGAGCACCTGGGTGGCTCAGTGGGTTAAAGCCTCTGCTTTCGGCTCAGGTCATGATCCCAGGGTCCTGGGATGGAGCCCCGCATCGGGCTCGCTGTTCCTCAGAGAGCCTGCTTCTCCCTCTCCCTCTGCCTGCCTCTCTGCCTACTTGTAATCTCTGTCTGTCAAATAAATAAATAAAATCTTAAAAAAAAAAGTAAGTTTCTAAACCCTTAGGCCAATCTGCATTTAAGTGATATGGATTCATAAAAGTACAAGGTAGCTTTCTGTTGTGTTTAATACTCAAAACTTTAGGCCAATTATTTGAAACAAGCCACAGATTAAGACCAAGAGACTGTAATGGTCGATGGAAATACTCCAGTGTCATCTAATCTGAAGAGTATTTTATAATCAATAGTGCTTAAGTCCAGGCTTTGACATTCCTTATCTTATGTGAAAACCTTCCATTACAATAAGTCTGTAACTTACTCAGCACTGACAAAATCAATAACTCTAAGTATGAAAGAAGACAAAGCTTATTTTTATATAACGGTCATTTTGAAAAAGAAAATAATTCTCTTTTTTTTTTAAAGATCTTAGTGATGAGTGTGGAGCCTGACATGGGGGTCAATCCCATAACCCTGAGATCACAACCTGAACCGAAATCGAGAATTGGATGCTTAACTGCCTAAGACACCTCAGTGCCTCAATAATTCCCTTGTTCTTGAGTGACAACTTCAAGTAAAATTCTTAGCAAAGACCTCCTCTCTCTATTTATATGTATCTAATTTTTCTCCCCCATCTGCCTACCCAGAAAACTGCACAAGTAAACAATTAAAATATGTGTCTGGTTTGCTGTTACTCTGAAATTATCAAAATGTTTTCTTTTTAAGAATTGGACACTTCAAATAGAACATCCGAGGTAAAGAAAGAGCATGTCCAAAATGACATATATTTGTTCTAAAACTGGAATTTACATATGAATAAGTAAGAGCCAAAAATCTCCAGCAGAAAACAGTACTGTTAGGGGCATTCAAAAAAAAAGAAAAGTCACAGCCATAAACTCTAATCCAGAATGCAGCACACTGTCAGAGCTTAAAAAATAATAAAAAATTGATCAAAGCAGAAGCTCAGCCTCCAGGAGTCAATGATCAGGGGAACAGCTCCATTTGAACGCTCTGACACACAAAGAGAGGAGTTCTGCAACTCTGACTCTCCAAAAGAATGCAAACATCAAAAATAGGTAAAAAACAAAAGAATCCTTTGAACAAAGCTGTAGAAACTCTTCAGAGAAACTTTCACCTCCAACAAAATTCCTTCCTGCCTATCAAACTCATGTGGCTTTTGCAGCTATGTCAGTACTGTTTAAATCTTTACAAATCAGTTAATTAATTAGGGGTTTTTCATCATTACTTGGCTTTAAAAATCAAATTTTGGGGGTCTCCTGGGTGGCTCAGCCCATTAAGCATCTGCCTTCAGTTCAGGTCATGATCCTAAGGTCCTGAGATCGAGCCCCACATCAGGCTCCCTGCTCAGTGGAGAGCCTGCTTCTCCCTCTCCCTCTGCTTACCGCTCTGCCTACCTGTTCTCTCTCTCTCTCTCTGTCAAATAAATAAATAAAATCCTTTAAAAAGTAAAATAAAAGCCAAATTTTCAAATTCATTTAAATGTGTTTATTTTCGTGTTACTAAAGAGTTATAAATTCAAATTCAATGCCTAACTTGTGCATTTTATTTTCTAGAAAATGGTTAACACGTTAGCTAGAATACTCTTAAACAATGACGTGCTATCTAGGGGACTAGGTAAAGGGTTCCCCAAATACCAAAGGTGCCTGTCCCTTCCCAAAAAAAGAAAAAAAAAAAATCAAACCTGCCCTCTAAAAATGTGTATGAGCCGGGGGCGCCTGGGTGGCTCAGTGGGTTAAAGTCTCTGCTTTCGGCTCAGGTCATGATCCCAGGGTCCTGGGATCGAGCCCCACATCGGGCTCTCTGCTCCGCGGAGAGCCTGCTTCCTCCTCTCTCTCCCTGCCTGCCTCTCTTGCCTACTTGTAGTCTCTGTCTGTCAAATAAATAAATAAAATCTTAAAAAAAAAATAAAAGTAATAAAAATAAAAATAAAAATGTGTATGAGCCAAATAAATGGAAAAACTCAAGAGTAGTCTCTCTATATATTCTAAACGTGTATGATTTGATTCATAATGAAAACGTGTGACCAAGTTTTTATAAAACAGATCTCTAGTATTAAGAAACTGAATCACAGGAAGGCAATGATCTGGAGCACAGATGTTGCCACAGGTAGGATGGACTTCCACCCTATATAGTTCAAAAGTCCTACTACTTTGTAAGAAACAGAATCTTTTTCCTTTAAATAGTACAATAGTATACAATGTGCTTGATTTTAGACACCTGAATGAATTCTATTCTTGCCAAACATGAAGTTTTAGTTTTCACAGGTAGGGAACATACATAGATGGAAAATCAATTTTACTCATCTATGGAACAGCTGCACGCAGCTGACAAAAGCATTCACATTTGGGCCTAAACATTTAGCAAGTAACATTTGTATGTCCCTTAGCCAAATTCAGGGAAGAGGATTATGTCAATAAAAGTGTCTCACGGCCAAGACGCGTTGTTCACCCAGATACCCTTCCTTGTCCTGCTCATCTCCCTCACAACGCTGAGCCCTGCTCAGAGAGGAAGGAGGTGGGAAGAATAAAGCACAGTCTGAGCGCACCAGAGGGAAGGGACGCTACTCAGATGCTTCGCTTAGACTCAGGGGGGCTGCTCCCAACTGTGAAAAGTAGTGTGGAAAGCCTCCTAAGGGAAGGGAATATCATAGAAAAGCAAACTGTGGACACACACACACACACACACACACACACACACACACAGGCTACAGGGGATTTCCGTTCAACTGGAAGGATGGAGGAAATGGACAGGCTTAGTACCCATGCCACAATTTTCCTCACAAGCCGATCATTTTCCTTCCTGTGAAAAACGGAAGTGAATTTTCAGATCACCCAAGAGGAGCACGTGTCCCCAGTACCTGACACTCTGTAGATGCCTTCGCACTTCATGCCGTACTTCTCCACATAATCCACACACTCGCGGAACACCGCCGGCAGCCGGATGCCATCGTACATCATGGTCCGCTCGGCTGCGTCAGTCAGGGGAACTCCGAAAATGGGCTTGAGACTGGGGACATCCATCTGAGGCACCTCTGGCTCCTGAATTGGCTTCTTCTTTTTCTTCTTTTCCTTCCACTGTTTAACAACATCGGCTGCTGTCAAGTCTTTCGACTTCTTCTCTTTATGTTTCTCTTCTTTGTGCTTTTCTTCTTTGTGTTTTTCCTCTTTGGGTTTCTCTTTTATTTTAAAATCCTTCTCTTTCTTTTTAGAAAAGCTGGGCTTCTTAAAAACATGGATTCCCTTGGACCTTTTCATTTTGGAAGGACTTTCAGCTTCATCTCCAGAGCTGTCTTCCTGAAAGGCAGCATAGCCTTCAGCTGCCAAAGAAGTGCAGGAAATAGAAGTCATCTATCTGTTTAATGTCAACCCGGCCATAAACTTCCTAAAACAGGACCCAAAAAAAAGTGCTACCGGGCACTGGCTTCCTCGCTTTTCACTCCTGGCCAACGCCTTCTGGGTACTGCCAGTAATGAAAAGGGTTTCTTTTCGGGTCAAAGGAGATGAGGCAGTGACATCTCCTGACCACAAGAGGGGGAATGCAGAGGACCAGTTACCTTTACAACTGGTTTTAGGTGGAATTTTGGCAAACCAAGTATTATGAATACACAACAAAGGATCTACAGAGAGGGCTAATGGAAAGAGTCCTTCGATAATGGAGCTTTTTCTCATCATCTGACAATGTGCTCTTACTTTAGATTTTTTTCACACATTTGATGCCTGTAATTTGAAGCAGTCTGACACCATGACACAGATGACCCTGGTGTTTGGAGGCTCCGGTACTTCCCCTATCACACCCCGCCCTCCTGTCACTATCTGTTAAGTTCCTTCTGGAGACTGGAGCAGGGACTGAAGCCTCATGGGGATGGAGGACAGAGCCAGGAGATTCCCTCACCTCTGGATGGTGGCCGAACGCATCAGCCCACTTCCCAGCGTCACGAGCCCTGGTTTCCACACTGACACTTGCTTTGTATCATATTAGAACTATCCTGGCTTGGTTTTGTTGCCTCCAAATATAATTCTCCTATTCTTTTCTTTAGCCAGCTGCCTTAAAAGCTATTTCATAACAAAGATAAAAAACTATTTCACAAGTTACCCTCTATTTAAAATACTACAACTCCACACCAACCAGAAGGGCGGGAACATGGAGGGCATGATACCACGATATAAAGCCAATGCAGTTCTCAGACAGTGCTGGTGTGAGTATAAACTGGTACAACCACTTTGGAAAATTGTTCTGCAGGATCTACTACTGCTAAAATGAGCATGGCCTATATATAAGAGAGGAACTCCACTCGCAGGCATACACAACAGAAATGTATAAATACCTGCGACACTCACAGAAGCCCTAATCATGAGCCAAAGAAGGGAAACAACCCAAATGACCAATAATAGCAGAGTACATTCTAGTATATTAATGCAATGAAACAAGATCCGGCAATAAAAATGAACCAATTACTGTCACATTAAACAACATGGATGAATCTAACAAATATAACTTTGGGTGGAAGAAACTAGATGCAAAGGAAATATGCTTTCATTTATATAAATTCAAAATCAGGCAGTTTCAAGCTATACTGAAAGAAGCTTTACCTCTGGGAAGGGTGGGGGATTCCCTTTGAAGGCATAATGGAAGGGAATTTCTAGGGTGCTGATAATCTATTTCCAGATGCTTATAATTACAAGGACATATATCCATTTTGCAATATCTCATTCAAGTTATACACAATATGTCCATTCTAGCTCAGTGTTGTGCTTCAAAAAACAAATTAACTTAAAAATACCATAAAATTAAAAAAAAATTGAAATAACTCAACTGATCTGCTTTTAACATACTAAAGAGCTATGCTTAAACAACTCACTTTTCCTACTGAATAGGAACTATACATTGAATGCATTATGGTATGTACTTAAGACAAACAAATAACTGCTTTTTTCACAGTTCTAATAAAGTGTAGTACCCCAAATGGCTTACACAACCTAGCCAAGAAAGTAATATTCTATATAAGTAAAATTCCAGTATCTACTTCTTATATATTATTGAAAATAACCACTATAAGAAACTTCTACCAAAAAACTTTACCATTTCTGGAAACTTGGTATTTTTATTCACAAGAATAGGACCCTAAAATACAACTCTAGTGTACAAAAATTGAGACCCAGAAAAGTAAAGAACAGAGAATGTCAAACAAGAATCTTTGGACATATTCCAGAAGACAGCCGGTAAGGGATTAGAGTAAGAGTTTATCTAAAACATATCAAAAGCATAGAGAAAAATGGCACTTACTCCTTTTTTCTTTTTTCTTAAATTTTCCTTTTTTCTTCCCATGGTCTTTCTCATCATCAGACACTATGTCAGGAGGTTCATGGAGGCTGTCATGGGGAGGCGAGGGCTCGCCGGTGCGGTACAATCCAGGGAACTTAGTAGGGCTGATCTCTTCAGAGCTGGGGGTTCGGGTAAGACCACTGCCATGTTCCACCCTGCGGTGTTCACTGGGGCTGCTGGTGGGGGGCAGGAAGCACTCAGTCATTCTGCCTCCCTGATGAGACAGTGAAGAGGGTTTCTCTGTTACCTATCCATTACACCTGCACATAGGGGAAAAAGGTCATCAACACCAACCAAAACACAAAAGCACCACACACACAAAAACATGGTGAGTAATCTTGCATTTACAAATCAAAAATGTTTCTCTTCAGGACCCTTCTTTAAAAATACTCATTCATTTTATCATCTCAAGTTATATTCCATTCATCACACCATTTCAATCCTCAAAGAGCTTTTTTAGAAAGCACTAGCTAACATATGAAGTATTAGAAAAATACACCAAATGAAAATCAGAGTTCTCAAAGTAGTATACAGAAGTTTTTTTTATAAAGAAGTCCCCCATTGTAAGGGGTTTCATTCTGATGGCTACATAAATCTTACTATTTTCTTTAAGGTTATGAACAAACAACTATAAATAATAAATTATAAAAACAACTTATATAGCTATGCATGAACAGTTCAGAATCATAATTAAAATTTACAAATAGCTGTAGTGATATATTTGATGATTCACACAATTATAGATGCTTAAATTCTGTATTGCATATTAAGTCATTTCTGTGTTGATAATAACTATTTTATTTTTTTTTAAGATTTTATTTATTTATTGGACAGACAGAGATCACAAGTGGGCAGAGAGAGGAGGAAGCAGGCTCCCTGCAGAGCAGAGAGCCCGATGTGGAGCTCGATCCCAGGACCCTGAGATCATGACCTGAGCCGAAGACAGAGGCTTTAACCCACTGAGCCACCCAGGTGCCCATAACTATTTTATTTTGTACTGCAATTATGTTGAAAGAAACAAGGGAGCCCTTATTTGCTCAATCCTAAAATACAAACAAAACAGATTCACTAGAATGGACACTACAAAGGACAAACACAGTAAGAACTCAAGATTTGTTCACTTTTTCTTCCTTAGAGGTTACAGTCCACATACAGTGTTCAAAAGTTACTTGGATTAGTTCTTATTCATTAATATACTTATGATATTCATTTGGAAAACTATTAGGATCACTTGTTTCTCTTTGCACTTACTTTTAAGGTTATTTTGCAATTTAAAAAATCCACAGGCCCTAAATGACAAACCTTTTCTGACCATAAACACAGTCAAGACAAGCAAATATAAAAAAAAAATTTTTAATTGCAATTTGCAACAGCTAAGTTCTTTAAACAGCAAAGAGTTCTTACAAATCAATAAAAATATGAACAAATCAAGACACCTGCACAAAGGATATGATGTAATTCATAGAAAAATGACTAATATCCATATGAAAATAATGTTCAAGTACAATTCTAATTTTTTAAAAGATTATTTATTTATTTATTTATTTGACAGAGAGAGATCACAAGTAGGCAGAGAGGCAGGCAGAGAAAGAGGGGGAAACAGACTCCCTGATGAGCAGAGAGCTCAATGTGGGGTCCATCCCAGGACCCTGAGACCATGACTGAGCTGAAGGCAGAGGCTTAACCCACTGAGCCAGCCAGATGCCCCCAAGTACAATTCTAATTTTTAAACCATAAATTGAAACAGTAAGTTACCAATTTTCTAACATCAGACTGTAAAGAACAAAAAAGTATATAATACCAAATGTTTGTAAAGATACAACCAGAGAGGGACTCATGAGAATATCTACTAATAATAGAAGTATAAATTAGCACAGTCTTTTTTGAAATGCAATTTGGCAATATATATCAAAATACAAAATGTACTCTCTGATCCACACATTCCTTTTAGGAATCCTCCTGATACACTTTTACAAGAATTCAAAGACATGCACCTGAAAATATTCACTTCAACACTGTAAAAGCAAAAACGTAATGATCTTAATGGCTATCTACAAAAGATCAGTTAAATTATGACTTATCCACATAATGGAATACAAATTAATACATACAATTTAGGAAAGCATTAAAGAAATAGTTAACTATTGTTTAACTCCTGAAATAGTAAAAACGGGAGGGAGAGATTTTTTTTTTAATTCCTTCTACATAGTCTGAAACTTACTGTGTTCTTTTATTATTTTTATTACTATTGCTGTTTTAAAAAATGCACAGGCCGTGTTTTTTTAATTTCATAAAAATCATGCAGCATTTAAAATCACATTTTTAATACTATTTAATAATGTGGGGGAAAACAACTTTACAGCACAATAATCAACACTTAAGTATATAAACATATATGTAAAAAAAAAATCATAAAAACAGGGGTGCCTGGGTGGCTCAGTCGGTTAAGCATCTGACTGGTCAGGTCAAGATCTCAGTGTTGTGCGATCAAGCCCTGGGTCAGGCTCTGTGCTGGATGCCTAGCCTGTTTGGGATTCTCTCTCCCTCTCCCTGCTCACACACATGCACATTCTCTCTCTTAAAAAAAAAAAAAACACACACACACAAAAAAACTCATAAGAACAAGAGAATGTTAATAACAATTATCTCTGAATGATAAGATCATAGGTGACCTATGTTTTCTTCCTATTTCCTGTATTTCACAATTTTTCTACCCACGATGCATTATTGCTCACATAATCAGGAAAACATAAAAAAGAGCAGTAAGTTCGATTAAAGGATCTATAAGCATTACTCTAATTCTTCTGTTTTTCTGTTTGGCTCTTTTTTTTTTTTTTTTAAAGCACAGGTTCTTTTCTTTTCAACCAAAGGCATCTAAGTTTTTTTGTTGTTTTTTTTTTTTTTTTTTAAGATTTTACCTATTTATTTGACAGCGAGGAGAGATCACAAGTAGGCAGAGAGGCAGGCAGAGAGAGAGGAAGGGAAGCAGGCTCCTTGCCAAGCAGAGAGCCCGATGTGGGGCTCCATCCCAGGACCCTGAGATCACGACCTGAGCTGAAGGCAGAGGCCTAACCCACTGAGCCACCCAGGCGCCCCAAAGGCATCACAAGTTTTGACGAATATGGGATTTGAGAGTTTAGGCAGAGCTAGAGCCCAGCAGCATAAGTTACACATTACAGGTGAGGAAACTAAGCTCCAAGGACCGGGGAAGCCAGAACACAGTGGCCAGGAAGGAGCACAGCTGTAAACTACAGAAATTAACGCTGATAGGCATTCCTTCCACAATGAGCCATTTTGTCCTATGCTCCCCTGGCTTTGTGCACGCTGTCTTCATTCCAGAGGAGCCAGCCCTCCTTCCCGCACTTCTGCATGGCCAATGCACACCTATCCTTCACCATGATGCCTAAGATGGGTATGAAGAATCTTTCTGAAGTGATGGAAACAGCCTAGATTTGGATGGTGTTAACGGTTACAACAAACTGGTTGATTTACTAAAAATCACTGAATTACACACTTAAAGTGGGTAGATCTTATGATATGTAAATTATATCTAAATAAAGCTGTTCTTTAAAAAAAAAAAAAAAAAGGAACAATTACCAGCAACATTTTATCCAGTAATCCTCCCTCATCACTCCTTTTCCATGCTCCCCAAATCTCCGAAACACACCTCCGGCACTGCAAGCCCTGTGCTGTTTTAATTGCCTGGGCACCCATCTGTCCTGTCCAGCAAATCTGTAAGTTCCAGCATTTAACACAACACAGGCATTACAGGAGGTACTCAAACATTCACTTAATCAACTAATTCGTTTTTTCCATGTTCTTAACATACTGTGTACTGCCGATGAGACAAAAGACTAGAAGAAATGAACCCTTTGCCTTATATTTTAATTAAGGAAACAAAGCAATGGAACCCAAATTTTATTTGAATTCCTGTGGCTTCAGCAACATTCACATACATTAACTAACCTTAGTACATCCTGTGAGAAAAGAAGTACTTTTCCATGTTCACAAACAGGAGTGGGTCACAGTGACTTACCTACCCTAAGTCACACAGCAAGAAGGAAAACTGGGATCTACCCTGAAGCATCCATTCTTCCCATTACACCGCCCTTCGTGTCGACCATGCAGAGGAGAGGACATGCATGCCAGGAGGAACGGCGCGGTACAGACACAAGCAGGAACACAGGGCTTATTTGTGGGATGGCAGCAAGCCTGGTCTGATGGGAGCAGTTCCTGGGAAGGGCAGGAAAGGCATGGAAAGACGAGGTGGGTTCTAACTGAATGCCAACTGAGGGCCTAGCTGAAGATGTCAGCCTTGATGTAGCCGAATCATCACTAATTCCAAAGCCAGGTAGTGACAAAACTAACAGTAAGAGGAGTAAGGGCAGGAATATGTACAACCAAACGCCACACAGATTTGGTTGTTTTCTCCTGTCCTACAGAATTTTGTAACCTATGTCTACACACACACACACACACACACATTCTCCCAGTTCATTTGTTATCATTACTCAGTTTCCATCCTAGACTGGTGGAGAAGACAGGTTTTCCCCATAAAGCGTTCAACAGATTATCTTGCAAAAACTACTTGAGACAAATATTTGTTGACTTGCTTCCCCGAGAGATGGGAATGAGTAGAAGGAAGGGCAGCAGCTAACAGCATACATGAAGGGTGAAGGCCTGAATGCACAATGATTTAAAAGCATTAATATGCTTCCATTAGGACACACTGGAGCACTGGAGGAGCCACTTCACCAAATAAATGGGCAGAAGCGGCCTTAGAAGGTCCCTGGTAAATTTGAGTATAAATAGCCTAAGGTAAGAAAATAAAACAAATATTAGAAATTCCTACTTCTAAGGCAACAGAAGAACTGATATAAATTTGTAAAGATTTGAAAAAAGAACACTTATCCCTATTCCTCTTGGTAAGTACAACTAAAAATCCTGAATATTAGTTAAAAAAAAGACAATAAGACTGACAGATAAGAAGGCTGGTAGGGACCTCAGGATTTTTTTTTTTTTTTTAAGATTTTACTTATTTATTTGACAGACAGAGATCACAAGTAGGCAGAGAGGCAGGCAGAGAAAGAGAGGGAAGCAGGCTCCCCACTGAGCAGAGAGCCTAATGCGGGGCTCATCCCAGGACCCCAGGATTAGGACCTGAGCCGAAGGTAAAGGCTTTAGCCCAATGAGCCACCCAGGTGTCTCAGAATTCTAAGAACAGAGCTGGGAGTTTCCAGAGTTTTCTTTTTTCCTCTACATCCCAGAAAACTTTTAAGATAATAGTGGAGTTAGTAAATAGCTCCAGGCAAACACCAGAAAAATCTGTAGCCCTGCCCCAACCTCACCAGTAAGAGGGAGATGAGAGTTGCACCTTCAAGGGGTGCCCCAGGCGGGGAGCTGGGCCTTTCACACCTGCCAGCTGGTAAGAGCACACTGCTCTTGCAAGGGTGTCAATGGAGACCATGTGAAGGATCTGGACTTCCATCCCAAACTTAAGTAACTAAGGGCCCCACTCCACTCCTGCTGGGTAGTCTCAGAGGAGGCCTAGAGAAGACTCAGAATTTTCAGCAACACTCAGTGGTAATGAGGCCACCCCACCTCAGTGTCAATGGAGACCACATGGAAGCCAGAAGCAAAAGAGGAAAAGAAAACCTCCAAAGAAAAGATTAATTACACAGAAAACACTTTGCAATATAGAACTAAAACCAGTAATTACAGTACAGGCAATGAACTAAGCATTCCAATAAAAAGGCAGAGATAAAAGCACAAAAAAGCAAGATTCAGTGATACGCTGTTTATAAGAGATCTACTTTAAAGATAATTATTATACAGAGAGGTTAAAAACAAATGAATGGTAAAGATACACCATACAAACCCGTAACATCAGAAAAGTACTGCAATACAAGAAGCACTGCCAGAAATAAAGGACGTCCCCACAATCATAAGACGCAATTCTACACACGTACATGCCTCATAACAGAACTCCAAATACATGAAGCAAAACTAACAGAACTACAAAGAGAGAAATAGACAAATCCCCATTTATCTCAGAACTCTCTCAGTAAACGACAAAACAAGTAAATATAGGCAAAAATATCTCAGGTGGAACATAAAAAGCACAAAGCACAAACCATAAAAGAACAAATTGATAAATGAGATTTCATCAAAAGCTAAACCATCTACACACTGAAAGAAAATTAAATTATGAAAATTAAACAACAATCCATGTACTGGATGAAAATATTTGTAATATATAAATCTGACAAAGAACTCATTTCTTTAGGAAAAAAATGAATGTGTATACATACAACCTAGAAGGTACATATTATCTTACAAATCAATAAGATAAACCAATTAAAAAATGAGCAAATAATAACAGCAAGCAAAAGATACAGATACTTCACCAAAGAAAATACACAATCAAAAAGCACATGAAACAATGCTCAATATCATTATACTCTTTAAGAAAATGCAAAGTAGGGGTGCCTGACTGGCTCAGGCATTAAGCATCCACCTACAGCAGCTCAGGTCATGATCCCGAGGTCCTGGGACAGAGCCCTGTATTGGGCTCCCTGCTCAGTGGGAAGCCAGCTTCTCCCTTTCCCACTTCCCCTGCTTGTGTTCCCTCTCTTGCTGTCTCTCTCTATTTGTTAAATAAATAAATAAATCTTTAAAAAAAAGAACATTAAAACCACATTATCTCCTACAAAGCTACTACACAATCACTAACATTAAAAGGACTGGCAGTACCAAGGGTTGACATGAATGTAGAGCAACTGGTATGCTCATCTGTTACTGACAGTAAGGTAAAACTGCACACTTTAGAAAAGTACTTAATAGTTTCCTATAAAATTAACATACACTTTCAAAAAATTTTATTTATTTATTTATTTGTCAGAGAGAGCACAAGCAGGGGGAGCAGCAGGCAGAGGGAGAAGCAGGCTCCCAACTGAGCAAGGAGCCTGATGCAGGGCTCAATCCCAGGACCCTGGGATCATGACCTGAGCTGAAGGCAGACACTTAATGACTGAGCCACCCAGGTACCCCAATATACACTTTTATCACCTAACAATTCCACTTTCAGGTATTTACTCAAGAGAAAGGAAAATGTAAGCACACATAAAGACTTGTCGATGAAAGTTCATAGTACCTTTACTTATTACAGACAAAAACTGGAGATGACCCAAATATCTATCAACAAGCAAAAATTAACAAATTATCATATATCCTGATGAAATATTATTCAGCAATAAAAAGGAATGAATTACTGATAGACACAACATAGATGAGTATCAAAAACAATGAACCAAAGAACCAGACACAAAAGAACACACACTGCATTAGTCCATGTATATGGAATTCTAAAACAAGCAAAACTAACCCGTAGTGATGGAACGCCAATCAAAGGTGTTGCTGGGACAGACAGACGTGGTCAGCCAGGAAAGTGGGTGCAAAGAAGTACAAGAGAATTTGGGGACGATCAAGTGTTCTACGTCACGATCGCGGTGATGGTTTCACAGGTACGCACAACTGCCAAACCACAAAGAACCGTACGCTTCCAACTGGGTGCATCTCACAACATGTAAGTGATACATCAACAAGGGAAAAACAAAACAAAACAAGCTTTTCAAAAGAAATTGACAAGCTGATCCTAAAATTTTTAGAAACGCACAAAACAGAACAGCCACAACCATCTTGGAAAAGTGCTGTTATTAAAGCTAAAGTAATCAAGATGGCATGGTATTGGAGTACGGAAAGACAAATAGGTTGGTGGAACCAAACAAAATTCTGAATGAGACCCACATGTATGCAGTCAATTGATTCTCAATAAAGGTTCCAAAGGTATTCATGCAGGAAAGGAAAGTCTTCAACAAATGATGTTGGATAACCATATGGAAAAAAAGAGAAGCTCAAGCCACTCTGTCACATTTCATACATAAAATGTAATTAATGATAAATCATACACATAAAATTTCAAAGTTAATAACTGTAAAACTTCTAAAGAAAAACAGATTTATGAGATGTCAGGCTAAGAATTTCCCAGTCACAACCAGAAAACATTAACTATAATATTAAAGGTGGAAAAATTGGCCCTTATGAAAAGTAAAACCTTCTGTTCATTAAAAAACACTGTTAGGGGGACGCCTGGGTGGCTCAGTTGGTTCAGCGGCTGCCTTCGGCTCAGGTCATGATCCCAGCGTCCTGGGATCGAGTCCCACATCGGGCTCCTTGCTTGGCAGGGAGCCTGCTTCTCCCTCTGCCTCTGCCTGCCACTCTGTCTGCCTGTGCTCCCTCTCTCCCTCTCTCTCTGACAAATGAATAAATTTTAAAAAAAAAATTAAAAAAAAAAAAAAAAAAAACACTGTTAGGAAAATGAAGTCAAGCCAATCTTGGAAAAGACATTTACAGAATATATACCTGACAAAAAATTTACATCCATAATATATAAAGAACTCCTTATAATTCAATAATTAAAAGATAAACAATCCAGGGGGGAAAAAATGGGCAAAATAGTTGAGAAAACAATTAACAAATAAAAATATATGACTGGTCAAGAATCCCATGAAAAAAGCTCCAACTCACTAAACACCAAAGAAATGCAAATTAAAACCACAGTAAACTATCAAAAAACACCATCTAGGGGCACCTGGGTGGCTCAGTGGGTTAAAGCCTCTGCCTTCGGCTCAGGTCATGATCCCAGGGTCCTGGGATCGAGCCCCGCATCGAGCTCTCTGCTCGGCAGGGAGCCTGTTTCCTCCTCTCTCTCTCTGCCTCTCTGCCTACTTGTGATCTCTGTCAAATAAATAAATAAAACCTTTAAAAAAAAAAAAAAACACCATCTAGAAAGGCTAAAATTTAAATGGAATGAGATCATTCCTAATGCTGGTGAAGATTTGGGACACCAGGAAGTTTTAATACATTGCTGGTGGGAATGTAAAATTTGACCTCTTTGGGAAGTGTTTGGCAGTATCTCTTGTTAAATCCTACTATATTCCACTACTGAGTATTTACCCAAAAGAAATGGAAATATATCCACAAAGGCTTACGAGCAGAGTAACTTTATTCATAAAAACTAGAAACATCTACATTTTCATCAACAAGAGACTAAATCAACTACAATATACTCAGGTTAGCTTTTTTTTAAACATCAGCATTTTTTAGAAGGAACAAACTACTCATACACACAACAAAACATGAATTGTGTCAGCACACCTAGACACAAAAGATCACATAATGTATGATTCTATTCATGTGAAGTTCTGAAACAAGGAAACTTACCTCTGTCAAAAGAATTTAAAACTGTGGTTGTGGGGTTATGGGGCAGAAGCAGGCACTGAGGACAAAATAGCAGGAGGGAATCTTCTGGGTTGACAGCTATGTGCCATATCTTAACAGGCATATGGGCTATATGTATGTGCACATTTGTTAAAACGTAATAAACTATGTATCTCATTGAATATCAATTACATCTCAATAAAATCTCTCAGAAGGGAGCAAGCCATGGATGCTATGCATAGAGATGACTGTGATCACAAGCCATTAAAAAATACAGATCTTCCTTTTTGAATGTTGCTCCTCCCACCTCTACCATAAACATCCCACCACCCCGATGCCCCAAATCACTACAATAGAAATGTCTCTTTTAATCTTTCCTAAATGAAAGCCTGTGGCTGGTTCCTGTGTAAAAGAGTAATTTCTCTCCAGAGAGAACTGCAGGTTAAAAAAATGGGTTTTTTCATCACCTTAGTTTTTAATGAAGAAACGTGTTTAAATCTGTGAAGGGAAAAATGGGGATGGCAAAATCTTAGCAGTAAAGTGGCTAAACAAATTGAAAATACACAATAATGCACAATAATGAATAACTGAAAGTGCACAATAATGCACAAACATTAAATTATTAAAGTATATATGTGGCATATAAAATACAGTACAGATGTATGAGTTGCACTACACTAAAGGTAAAAGATGTTACTTCAGCAGTATCTGACAAAAAGCACTAAGTTAAAAGTGTAAAAAGCACTTTCACAGTTATAATTGAGGTAAAGCAAAAAAAAAAAAAGTTTCATAAAACTAGATTCAAACCTAACTAAGTGGCATAAAAACATTCAGTTTTTCTCCAAAGAACTAGGATATACATTATTCTTAAAAAAGTCTTTTCTACTTAGGCACCAGTATTAATCAGTACATGTAATAAGAATCACTCACCCATGCAAAAGGACAAAGTATATAAATAGAGAAGAAAGAAAGACTGCTAAACTCTCTGGAAATGAGCTTTCAAGAATAACTCCAATAATGGTTTAAAACCATTATCCAGAAAACCAATAACCTGCTGAACTAGTTTACTAGTCAAATAAATTCAGCATTTCATAAATATTCCTTATTAATAAATACCAAGCTAAAATTCAGCAGAAGCAGCTTTTCCATGTTTTTACAGTTTTTAAAAATAAGCTGTAAACTAAGACTCTTCAACCTAAATCTGTAATAAGAGAATCCAAAAACTGGCTCATCAATATATTACATACTGAACCTCTATCCAGTATTAACCTGTTATTTGAAAATACCAAATTTTTTGAACAGTATCTGCACCCACAATACATTTTGTTCTTCAAATAAAGAAATTTTCTCAGAATTAAAGCATAAGAGTGCTCAGACCACAAGAGACCACTAAGCACCCCACACAATAAATGAAAAGACCCACACCAAGGCACATTAGGAAGTTTCAGAGCACAATGGGATAGAAAGAGGATACTAAAATAGATTCTTCCAGAAAGAGCAGTTACAAAGATCAGGGACAATTTGCTAACAGGAACACTGGGAATTTAAAGACAATAAAGAAAACAGCTTCTAAACACTGAAAGAAAATTAGTTCCAACAACCATTCAAGCATACAGATAGAATAAAGAACATTTTCAGACATACAGTCTCAAGGAAGGTACTTCCCATACACTTTCTCAAGAACCTCAATGACTTCAGTGCAACCTTGGAAAGCAGCAAAGGCAGCCCCAGGAAGAGCAGGCCTGTGACCAACTAGTGACACAGTTCATAGTGACACAGGAAGAAGAAGAGCTCCCAAGGACAATGGGATTTACAGACCTCTGACCATGTGGAAAAGAACAGTAAGATCTGGTAAAAGAGCTGCTGGAGCTTTTGGAATAAATCTGTCATAGGAACAGAACAGAAAAGCAAACTGAAAATAAGAGATAACCATTAACTGTTAGGAAAAGAAAAAAGTAGATGAGAAAATGAAATTATAGAATTATAGCCTATTGCCTGGCTTGGCATTATACAGTATTTGTCCAGTCATCATGATGAAAACAATGAACACTGATTCAATCAAACACTGTGATAGGCATGATTGTATCAGAGGGCTAAAGGGAAGGAATTCAAGAAAGGCTATGAGACCTAAATTGTCATCTACCATAACACCCAGTTAATACACCACCCCAAAAGCTGGTATCTAAAAATAAATAAATAAATAGGAGTTTTAGTATATCATTTAGAAATAAGGAAATACCAAAAAAAAAAAAAAAATAGCTAAAAGGAAAAAAATCAAGACCTTGGGGGTTGGGAGGGGGGTGGTGTACCAGAGTGGGACAGGGTTTTACACTGTAAGTCTTTCAGTACTGCATTGGGGGGCCTCCAAGATCACCCCACAACCCACATAACTGGGCACAGATTCATATTTGTGGCTGAGATTTATTACATGAAAGGATACAAAGCAAAAACAGCAAAGGAAAACAGAGAAGTCCAGAGGACACCAGGCTTAAGCTTCCAAGAATCCTCCTGCAGTGCTGTCCCAGAAACCAGCTGAACGCTCCCTTCCAGCAACAGTAACATGTGAAGTACTGTCTGCCAGCAGCTCCTTAGACTGAGCCCAGGGTCTCTGTGGAGCCTACCATGTATCAGAATTCCAGACTCCCAGAAAGAAAGCAGGTATTCAGCAGAAACCACACCGCTTTTACCAACAGCTGAGACACAGTATGCCACTATAGGAAACTTAACAGTCAAGTTCTCCAACGCCAGCCAAGGGCTGACTTTGTAGGCAGGTCTTCTACAGCCAACAGTCTCA